>JAUTDX010002050.1:0-64527 GCA_030844895.1 Ambrosia x helenae
TAGGGTAGGCGTAATTCATTCAAGATAGATAAATGAATGAGGATGATAGGAGACAATAGTATGCCCTGGCTGAAATTTTAGTATGGCCTGAGAAGGCTTGACCATCCTGAAAACCAGGGGTGCTTTGATTAGAGGCCACATTCTCCAAGATTCTACTGGACTGCAAAACAGTGTTTCTGCTACTTACATAGGACGTGTTCGGTGTTACCAATTTTATATCACATTGAATACAAAGTTTGCTGTGATTGTTCAGTATTGATTAATGCTACTTGGATTGTCAGATATTCATTATAAGGAAATTGACTGCTATAACTAATCACATAATGCAATAATATGCATAAGGAAGGAATCTTGAGGTTTATGGGACTCCTCAAAGATGTCACACCTGTCCAAGATGTGAAGTCATCCAATATGATAATTTCAAACAACCAAAAAACACAATAAATGAAATTCGTTGAGAAAGATCGTGTAAATGAAAAGGGGGGATTCCCTAGTAATCATTCATTATGTTGCATGCACTCCACAAAAAGCACACTGTTTTTGTGGTTGTGACGTTCTTCCTAAGTGTACACATTATTTCGGTGATCAAAGGGATGACCTGAACGCATTGAGATACTTAATGTGAAAAAAAAAATTCTCTAAGCGTCTATTGGTGCATAAGTCCATTTATTTTATGATGCAGATACTGATGACTTGGATTAAAAGAGTTGCTTATCAACGTAGGCTGCCACACAATCAGATTAAATATGCTTCAGCAACACTATTAGTGTATGGATCCTATGGCCTTATGTAAGTTTGTGTCTTAATCTCCATCAACCCTTTGCTTTTATGTTGTAGTGAACAAGATATTCCAGTGTTCTGATTTGTTCATATATATTTTAGGTTTATACTGCGGAGTCCAACATTGATGCTGTTTTGTTGGCCCTTGTTTTGCTTCTCGGGCAGTGAGTCTTCTTCCTATCAAGTGGTGTATAGTTGGGAACATTATGAAACTATATATATCCTGAACTTAATTTTTTTTCTTTTGGCAGGAGGATTTTTTCATAGTTTTGTACAACATGCTTGCAGGGAGACCAGAGGTGTCGGGTATCCACTGTGTCAAGGAAGCCAAGGTTCCATTCTTGCAGTTGACGTTTGATGGAATCTTGATCGACATGGCTTTCGCTAAACTTACTGTTACAGCTGTTCCTGAGGTGAGCAGGAATTATATTTTATGTTTATTGTGTCGCTTAGGGGCCTAGGCACACTTTGTCGTGGACCTAGCATGTTTTGTTACTATGTTTTATGCCATCTGTCAGTGTGCATTTATTTATTTATTTTATTATTTTATTATTATTATTTTTGGAACTGGGGGTCTCATTGGAAGGCTTCTCTATCCTCACGGATAGGGGAAAGGTGTGTCTACATCCTACCCTTTCTAGACCCTACAAATAACTTTTAGTTATAGTAGGATTAGTAGGTACGGTTGTTGTTGTTTCTTGTGCATCTTTGTTCCTATCATTGATTTATATCATTTTCAGAATGTGGATATATCCAACCCCTCATTCATAAAGGATATTGATGAAACAAGCTGGACGAGTTTTTTCTGGAGTACGAGTAAAGAATAGGATCCTGCAGATTGTTCCAGATGTGAAGGTACCGTGCTTATCTATAACTCAAACCAACATAATCCCCTTTATTTTCTTTTTCTTCAGTTTTTTGTTCTTTTGATTTTCTTCATTTTGTATTCTTTTTTTTTTCTTCATTTAATTTTGAGACGGTGTTTGGGGTATTGACAATTTTAGGGTGAATGGGATTGCGTTGAAAAATAAAACGTTTTCTAAAACCAGGTCTCAACCAGCTTCTTCACAATTGAAGAAAAACAAAAAATAATCACCTTTCAGATGGTTTTGCCAAACATTTTTCTGATTATCTGCATTTTCAAAATGCCAGGCAGATAATCCTTATCAAAACGCGATCCCTCTTAATCACCATGGTTTCTCCTTAAGCAATATTTGATTAAACGGGCTAGAATAGCCTGTCTGGAATGGCATTATGCACAGCTTGTTCCATATTTCAAGGGTATATGAAACCAGCATAGTCTCACTAGAAGATATTGATGCATTTCTTTGTTTCATTTGACAATTTAAGTTGACTAATTATCCCACTTGTTAACTTAATTGTGTTCTTGCAGATATTCCAGGAACTATTACAATGTGTTAAGGCATGGGCAAAGAGAAGAGGAGTGTATAGTGATGTAAGGGTTGCCTTCTTTTCTTTAAGACCCATAAAAATACACCTCCTTTGCGTCTTTCATTGGATGCCAATAACTGGGTTATGTTTGTCTCTAAATGGGCCAGGAAGGTTAACCACAAAGAAAGCATGCCAAATGGGTCAAAAGTCACCCCAAGTGTATCAAATGCATAAAACCTCCAAAATCATCTCAATAGAAGATGAGTTGATTTGGGTTATATTTTATCTCTTAAGAGGTCATACGGGCTGATATAATATTAAACCAAAAGGATACATGCCAAGCAGATCAAAAGTAAACCCTAGTGTATGCATTCAAATATATTAAAAATGAAAATCATCTCAAAATACAAAATGTAGATTTCTATTTTAGTAATATAGTTCATGTAATCACATTTATGCAAAATTGATTATAAAATCAAGAAAATGCATAAAGCAAAGTTTTGCACGTGAGCTCAGTCCAAGCTGTTTGAACGGTGCAAAAACTTACCTGTTATCCAATCCATCAATTTTTCCTGTACTCCAGTAGGATACGAACTCAATATCTCTAGGTTATGTCAAAGAAACTTTACATGGCAACTGTTGTCTTTGTTTTTTCATTGTGTTCTCCTTAATCTGTTTTGCAGTTATTTGGCTTTTTGGGGGAATTCACTTGGCTGTTTTAGCTGCTTTTGTTTGCATCAAGAACCCAGGTGGCAGTTTGGTCAATCTGATTTCAATCTTCTTCAAGACATATGCCTTTTGGCCTGGCCGGAGCCAGTTGTTGTAGAAGATGGAGCAATGCCTTCGCTGCCACCTCTTCCTCCTGGAACACGAGCATTAATGCCTATTCGGTTGCCAAGCATTCCAGATGAGTATTGCCATTCAAACATGACTACTAGTACCTTCAACAAGATCAGATCTGAGTTTCGTAGAGGATATCGTCAAACTCAGGTTTACAACTATCTTATGTTTATAGAACCTTTTTCATTTTTTTTTATAAAAAGCTATGTGGTCCAAGAGACGAGCCAGGCTCTCAGGTGAGACAAGGCCTCTGTGCCTGAACATACACACTAAGGGATCTTCTTTCATCAGGTGCATGTGTGGTGGTGCCTTGGTCAGGTGACAAAACAAGTGCTTGGTTTCTGTAGGCTGAATCTTCAAAATACCAGCCTTAACTGGTACAAACGTGAACTAGACCAGCCATGGTTACCATAGTCACACGCCAAGCCCAGGCTTATGCTCCCTCTATAGTTATCTCCCTTACTAGCTTTCTTTGTAGCCATTAGGTGATATGAGATGGAAAATATAAACCAAATTTCTTTTACTTTTTGGACTAGCATTTGAAATAATATTATAGTAGGTTTTTTTTTATTATATTTGTTATGTAGTATTAAATTATTGATTTTCTTTACTATTATATATATATATATATATATATATATAATTTTTTTTTTGTTTCACACCTTTTTCTTTCTCAGGCGTGTGCTTCTTTTAAGCGAATTCTTTTTGTATTACCCCTCAAGAATTTAATAAACGTGCTGAAGTTCACTCAATTTTAATTTTTTCTTTACAAGTGAATTCTGTTGCTGCAGGATATTTTCAAGCCACAATTTGACTGGGGACATATTTTTGAGCCATTTCCTTACTCAAAGAGTTACCTGCGATTCATAAAAATATGTCTGTCAACATATAACAAGGTCGAGCTTGGGACTTGGGTACACTGGGTTAAATCACGCTTCCACAGTCTTCTTGTTAAGGTAAGGATGTCGTCTTTCATGCAAATCTAACTTAAGTTTATTGTTTCCCCATTCATTAACAGCAACAAATATTTATAGCATTGGTTTTTAGTTACAACAAGGTTCACTTATTTCGTCACCGTTAGGGGTATATTAGTAACGTGACCAACAGTAAAACATTTCAATCAGATGTTGCATTTATTCAAGTCACAATGTTGGATTCTGTCTTATAACATACTGATTCTTACGATTTGGATCGTGTGTTCCGATTAAAATTAATAGGATTTTGAGTCAAGAGTGTGGCTAAACGTATTTTCTTTCTTCTTTTTTTAATACAGTTTGGGGTGATCCCGCCAATACCTTTTGTCCATTTATTTTATTTAATAAATAGTAAGTGTATTAAAATAATAAATAATTTTAGTATAATAAAAGCTAGTTAGGAGGTTGAAAGTATTTGAAGAGTACAATTTGTAAGAAAGACTTTCAACCCTCGACATGATCGTTCTATTTCATTTTCAATGAAATATTTACCTTTTGTCCATTTATTTTATTTATTAAATAATTAGTGTTTTAATATTATAGTAGGTTTTTTTTTTATTTTTATTTTTAATGACAGAATGCTTCGCCTTGTGAAAAGTGATTTGCATAATTATCTAGTCTTAGTGTAGTTACGTTACGTGTGTTGCATTTGGTTATGACTGACAGTTGGAGGAGATGCATGCTTTATGTGACCCAAACCCTACAGTATACGTTGATGAAACCATACAAGTGCCCAACATTGTTTTTTACTGGGGATTGGTTCCCGGGCGGGGGATAACCTGGACCTAAACACCGGTGACCAGTAACTTGATGACAAATCTTAGTATCGGCTATCCTAATATCCCGGGAAGTCTGACTCTAACCCTTGTTCAAGCATCTCAGTTGCCCAAGATAATGCAGGTTGCACATGACGATATAAAAGCGCAATTAAGGTTGTCAAACTTTAATTATCAGCAGCAAATGATACCCATCTACTCAACACATTCGCCTCATTATCTTGTTGGATATTCGGCCACCCGATGATGAGTTAATTTTTGGTGGTGGTTGTGGTTTTCTAAATGGGTTGCTCTAAATTTTGGGGTATATGGTTTTGTAAACCGGTATTCTGAGTGAGGTAGGGATGGAGGGTATATGTGTAATTTTGCACACATACACTTTTTATTAATTTTCATCTCTTCAAAATCCAAGCAATGGTTGTCTGCTAATTTTGCACACATATTCGGAGATCTATTGTAGCAGTTCCAAAATTTTATATAAGAAGCCGAAAATATTTAAATTGTTTTATTTTCTGTTCTTTTTTATTTTATTTTATTTTTAAGTTTGTACTTTTTTGCTATATTATATTAGTTTAAAAACTCATTTAAGGATAAAGTGTACTTACTTACTATTAACTTTCTTCGATCAGGATGTAAAAAACAATTATTAGTGTTGGTGGTGGTTAGAAAGGAAGAATACCGAGTCAGTAGTCATGATAATGTTATTAAACAGTAGAAAAGAAGATTGGGTAAAGTGGTCAATGGAGTTAAAGTAGACTTAATTTCTAGAAGGCCAGAAAAGACCAAAACAAATGTTTAGAGATAATAATTGTACCTAAAGTTTTATATATTATTACTTTTGAATCGTAACAAGTCCTCGCTCGGATCACATAAATATCATCTTGTTTTACGTAATTGGTCATAAAATAACCATTTATACGTTCGCTTTAACCACGTAATCGCCTACAATTTTTCAAACTAGAAAAAAGAATCACTTTGTATCTTTATTTAATATTATATAAACAAACATGACCGATCGAGTAGAAAGTTAATGAAACTATGTAATTTCTGTTAATGCTTGTATATAGTTATGCTAAACTACGACACTAATGAGCCTATATTACTAGTACTGTATATAACATTTATTCAAGCAGGTTCGAAGAGGGTCCAACAATATGAATATATATTGTATTAAATGTTAAAGATATTAAGTAAAAAAAAACCCCTTGTATGCCTATGAGTTGCATTTTAAAAAGTTTTAAACATAAACTCGTATACCTATAAAAATGTTACAAAAAAAAAAAAAAAAAACTAACCGACTATATGTGTTATACATCGTTATACATTTTGTTTAAAATTTATTAAACTTATACGGAAAACAAAATTTATAAAAAATATACGGCTCATATAAGTGTATATAACTCGTATATTTCCATCCAAACTAAATGCCTATAGTTTCAACAAATACATTACATTATTCCTAGCTAGGGGTGTAAACGAGCCGAGCCGAGCCCGAGCCTTGCATTATCGAGCTAAGCTCGTTACAATTTTTAGAAGCTCGAGCTCAGGCTCGATTCGAGCCTTGTATTTTGGGCTCGAGCTCGGCTCGATAGTATATTTAGGAACTCGAGCTCGGCTCGAAAGCTCGATCAAAGTGTATGTGAGAAGAGTTTAAAACGAGCCCAAGCTCGGCTCGATCTCGTTTTGGACCACTAAGAAGCTCGTTTTGGACTATTAAAGACTCGTTTTGGACCATTAGTGAGCTCGTTTTGGACAATTAAGAAGCCCAAGACCCAAAGTAATTTAGTTAATGCATGAGTTGCAATACAATTGGACTATATAGTATTAATTGACATAAATAAGCAAAACTCGATAAGGCTCGACGAGCCCAACCGAGCTTTACATTCGAGGCTTGAGCTCGATAACTAAATGAGCTTTATTTCAGGCTTGAGCTCGATAAGACTCGACTCGTTCAAGCTTTTTACCGAGCCGATCTCGAGTAGCTCGCGAGCCGCTCGGCTCGTTTGCACCCCTATTCCTAGCAAAGTCGGGCCCAAAAGTGAACATTGACGTTTTATATAGCATATCGTAGTCATTTTTATGTATAATTTATTTTTTCAAATCTGATTACTTTTAGAAAGTGACACTAATAAAAAGAAAAGTATGGGTCTATAAAATGATCACCACGAAATTATATGACAATAATAATATATACCATCAAAATTTTAAGAAAAAACAAAGAAAAGAAACAAGGGTAGGATATGGATATACACTGTTAACTTAAATGAACATACAAAATATGGAAATTTACTTCTTAAGAGTACATAGCTGATTAAATTAAGAAAACAAACTGATCGAACAATGTCATCATAATCTAACTACCTACTACAACCAGCCTAATTAAAAGGATACATAGCTTATAGCTAGTCAGGTTTCCTAATTACTAAGTGACTCTTTAGGCTCCTCTTTGCTTACTTGAAAGGATAACATATCTTGAAGAAGTCCATCATCTCTAATAAAAGACGATGATGGCAATGAAGAAGGGTAATCTTGTCTTTCTTGATAGTAATGTGAGTCTAATGATTGAACAACACTACTGATGGTGGTGTTGTTAAAGCTAAAGTGATTAGTTTGATTGGAGAAAAAGGGTTGTGGTGGTGGTTGTTGGTAGTCAAGTTGTGATGAGAGAAATGAAGAAATATCAACATCATTGCTGCCACTCCTGCCGCCATAAGTGGCGGTTTTCGACAATATACTTCGAGGGTTCATGGGACATGGGTGTGTATGAGTACCTTCATAAGTTGTGACAACCATCCATGGATCCTCTGATGATCTTTCAATCATCTTCTTCACTCTACATGATGCGCTAGTACATCGATAATAACTCCTGTAATCGAATAACAACGTCTTTAGTAAACTAAACCATAAATTAAGAAAGTATGGGTATGCATGCATATACATATATGCATATAGGGTGTACGTGGTTTATTACATAACACCACTGTAACAGTATCGATTTCTGAGAAGATTAACATGGACCTTTGTATGACACCCTAGGCAAATCCCACATCGTCCTTGGCCAGGAGAGATCCTTGGTTCATAAGTAATCCAAAGCCTCTTAAATCACCAACGCGTTTTGGGCTTGATGTTAGTGGATGAGAGGAGAACTCCACAGTTAAGCGTGCTCATGTGGGAGTAGTACAAGGATGGGTGACCTCCTGGGAAGTCTCCACCAGGGCAACCAAAAACAAAGCCGTGAGTTCCTGGATGGGCAACCCATCGGAGGCAAAGCGGACAATATTGGTGGTGAGAGAGGCCGGATGTTACAACCACTGGTTGGTTACTTGAACTTTTACTTATGTACAAGTATGTATGTTGTATTTTTAACCATTTAATTCAACAAATGTATAGGTAATAGAATTTATAGACATGCAACATACACATGTATAGAATTATAAACAACGGTTGTTTAAATTTCAGAAGATATGACTAAACATTGTATTTGTATTTGTATTCATTTTCTCATAGCTTTTAATAAAAAAAAATAGTTTGAAATAATATAAGATTTAATTATGTATTTATTTATATGAACTCATATTGAATTGATTAAATTAAGGTTTATTTTGAACATATATAGTGGGGAAAGGTGATGTACGTACCTAGGAAAAGGGCTGTTTTTTGACAGCTTTTTGGCCATATTTTCTCCATCTATAGCCATCATCCAAGTGATCAACTTCAGTCTTTGTCATGAACGCAAATCTGGGTTCCCTTTGCTTTTTTGGGTTTTTCTTTTCGCCTTCAACCTACATATATAAACAATAATTTTCACATCTTAATTAAAACACTAACTCCTTTCTTTCATCATATAGCTAGATTGTAAAATAAATCAGGATTATTAAAGAAAGAAAGAGATGAAATCTATCTTGTTTTTTTTCATTGGTTTTTGTTTTGAAAAATAATCAAATATATTATTGAACTTTTTTTTTGAACGGCTAATTTTCTCCTCTTTTAATTACTCCATTTTTTTTTATTACATGGACTCCCAACCTCCCCTTTACAACCCAAACACTTTTACCACGACACCATGGGGCTAAATATATTATTGAACTATCATCCAAAACTCAAAATCCTTGTACATATGTGAAAGCGTGTGAAAGGGTCTTTTTAAAATTTGGAATCATTTTACCACAATTTTTTTTTTTTTTGGAATTATGCAAAGTTCTAATACAACACAGATCGACATGAAAACACTCCATGTGTGTGTAGTGTGTATGTAATAAAAAAAAACATTTTTTATCAATAAATTCACACAATTTGTTTAAAAACCAAACATGCATGCTTTTGTGTGAGAAACAGATTTATAGACATGGGTATTTCAATAAATAAAAAAAAAAAAAAAAAAACCAAAACACCTCAAGTATATATGCGTGAAAAGAGCTTACTGTTTGTTAGTAGTAGTAGTAGTATTCTCTTGATCATCATCTGATTTTACGTGGTTTTTATCCTGATCAATATCATTAACATTCTCCGGTTCATTCGAAGAAGAAGATATGGATGAAGAATTTGTGGTGGGAATATGAACCACATCCGGTGTCACCGCATGCTGGTGAAGCAAATCAGAAAACGAGTAGTCCTCAAAGACCAACATGTCTTGACCACAACTGTCCAAAAAACCTTCACCGCCTCCGTAAATCGCTAAATCCGCCATCAAGTTTTAGTTTTCTGTGTTCTTCTTTAGTGTCTGTAAACTCATCAAAGGCTTTGAATCTTTATTTCTAGGCTTTCTAGTGAGAGAGATATATATAAGAGTTTATAGTGTGAATGGGGTTATGATATCTGTGTGTTACATTACACAAGTAGTATATAAAGACATAGATAGGGGAGAGAGAGTGGGGAAATTGTTTTCATGCCCCCTCTACTCTTACTAATTTGAAATTGGACCACGGGAAGAAATAAGTTAGTCAACAAAGGATACAACTTTTTATATTACATAATTACAAGTCAATTATAACTTTTTATTTACTTTGTGATTGTTATAAACTAGTAAGTTACCCGCACTACGCTGCGGGGTTTCGGTTGATATCGGTTTGGTACAGTACAAACACTTAGCATCTCAGCATATCAGGTAAAAACGAAGTATATTCACGAGGATATCGATATGTGTTTTACATCGATTGAAAGTCAAATTTTTTTTTCCGCATGGTATCATTGTACGGTACCGCATTAAACCTCAAAAAAAATATATGAAAACGTAGAAACTAAAAGCATGTTGCAAGGATATAATCGAAACCAAAATAGGAAATTTAAAAGCAATTTTTTACGATGTACTTAAACAAAAATAGAAACTTAAATAAATTAAAGTCTAAAATCAAATGGAACAATAAAATAAAGTATGTGAATTTATTGGAATTTTATGTGTTCCACAGATGTGTGCCCCACAACTTACTGATTGTTAAAATAATCAGAATGAAGAAAAAAACAACCACCAAGGTTCGAACCTGGCTCAATTGAGTGTAGTTGCAACTTACCACCACCGGACCAGTGACGTGTTTGTCGCCGTGCTTGCATTTTTCATTGCACACGGCTTTCCCTCTTTGGTCTAAAATTCCTGAAAAATTAGCCTTTTATGATTACATCGGAAATAGATCTTTCTTTTAGTTGTTGAATCTCTCTTTGATTGAGCAATGTGTGCTTTCGGGTAATACATATGGTAATTTATAGTAAAAACCTCATAAAGTTGTAGAGAAAAAAATACTGTTTCTAAGGCCTCAATTCGATTTATAAATTCATTATTTAAGTTGTTATTTTTCGCTTTATTGGTATAAAGTGAGCTCATTTAGTAGACAGCGAGTGTGCGCCCCTTTAGAGAAGAGATAGGGGCGAGTACTACACGACCTTATCAAACTGACTGCATGTCCGTGAGAATCCCACCAGAGCGCCTTCCACTTCTAATAGGCCACGAACTAGACCAGAATCATTCTCAACGAGTCCATAAGGAGTGATCCCATTTTTTTCATCGGGTCCGGGAGGAAAACCTGTCTGGGATGGAAATCTGGAAGAGAAGGACCTCGATAGCCTGTATGGTTTTTATAGAAGCTTATGTTGTCTGTCCGAAAACAATAAAGAAACCGTTTCTTCCGTATCGAACGTTCGACAGAATCCTGAAAAAAAGAAGGAAACCCCCTCGGAAAGGATAACAATGAATATAACAGAAAATCTTGCTAAAGCAAAAAAAAAAAAAAAAAAAAAACAATCGCCGCCCAAAACGACCAACCACGAATTATAACCGTTCACACATTTGGAAATAGAATATATATTATTGTGGTTATCATGCCTAATATAGATTAGGCTTCTTCTCCAAGTTTCTGTTCCTATATATAGAGTCTTTTGTATCTCATTGTAAACACACCTATCAATGATATAATCATCTTTCTCCCTACATCTCTTTGTTATATTGTTTGCTATTAGGCTAGTTTTATAACACGTTATCAGCACGAAAGTGCTCTCCCAAAAATTGTAATCATGTTCGATAACCGTCCCACCCTAACACAACCGACAACATGAATGCCACACTCATGCAAATGTATTGAATTGATCAAAGTTTAGTATTATCACTTTTATGAAAGCATATAAATATTCTTACGTATGACACTAGAAGTGTCACACTCCCTCAATAATCTCATTACAAAATTATAAAAGGTAATAAGATGTTAGACATGTAATATTATATGACCATTACTTCTCAATTAATGTTATGTGAAGAAATGTTTATTTATAAGGGGAGATAAAACAAATTTTGAACCTTGAATATGCTCTTGAAGTAACAATATCATTAAATTAGGGTATGAAAGGTTTATATTCATATGTTCGAGTAAATAATAAAAAACCATGAAACTTGTTTGGATTTAGTGCGATCCATGAAGTGAATATATATTGATCATTGTGTTCATGGAAATTATTGTAATGATGGTCATATTAATATTGAGATTAACCATCGGAAATACAACGATGATTATGTTAATGATGAGATAGACGACCAAAAGTGGCAAACAAAGGAGTGATTATATACCCATTGGTCTAGTGGTATGGTGCCCCCTATAAATGTGCGGTTGTGTGTTCAAATACATACAAGTTCAAGTAAAAATGGAATTAATGGTGTTAAAAAAAGTTTGCCGTTCAAAAAAATGAGTGATTATATTACATGATAGTTTGAATTTTGAAGTTATAATACGTTCTCTAATATCTTATGTTTTGTATTACATACGTGCAAGTAATACATATATGACCATAAACCAAAAATTATGGATCATAATTATTTAAGTAGTTGGCATGAACGGTTAGACCACACCGAGTCAATAATGATGTGAATATAATGAAGAACCTGAAGATTCTTTATTCTGATAAATAGCATGTAATATCTGATCTAAAGCAAAATTATATATTTGCTATATAAAGTAGGGTGTATCCCAAAATATTCTGGAAGTGATTAAAGGATACATATATCTTAACATGATACCATTTAGTATTTAAAATCGATGCATCATTTAAATGGTTATCATGTTTACAACCTGAAGTTTGCGTGATTTATGACTTAGCTAATAAGATAGCAAGCATATTATTACAGATTGACATGTTTTTTTTGGTTGTAATGGTGAATTTAATTCCCATGTTAGTAATGATAACTAGAATAAGTGTTTTGGTAAAGCGAGCACTGGACATCTACGATTGATTGCAAAGTCAATAATCATGAGAGCAAAAGTAAATGTTATATGTGTAGATATGCTTATACATGACTAACATTAGCTCACATCAAGCCAACAAACGTAATAGCTTATCCCTATTATAGTTGGTTTTTGGTCAAGAACCAAATATTTCCCATCTAGGATTTATGGTAGTGTGACATATTTGAAATTGATCCACCATGATGCACAAAGATGAGACCTCACAAGGTGATTGGGGATATATGATGATGAATAGAGCCTTTAAGGAAAGATTTTATTTACGGCTCAATTAATTGATATCCATCTCAATGGATTAATATTCCCAACATCATGGGAGATAAAAGAGAGTTGGTATGAGTTATAATTGATCCTCAAAATAAATTCTGAACAGAAGTTCAAAGCATAACTCATTTACAACGATTAACAAATCAATTACCAAACACGTTAATTGGCCTAAATATGTGGACTAGCTAATTAAGTCACATATACAAATTGCTAGTGCTCCAATTAAGATAATCTTATAAGTTTATTGCATGCCTGAAAAGTGGTAGACTGATCGATTCCAAAAATATAAATCCTCAAGAAATTGGAGCTTGTAATAAAGATAGTCAAGTCGAGGTTATAGTAAAAAAGGTCTCATGAAGATACATCAGACATGACGGTTCTAGAAGAACCTTAGGTACATGAAAATAAAGAGATCTCATTATGTAGTATCATGGCTATGAAATGTACGGAATCGAAACAAAATCGACGTCGTTTTGCTTTTGTATGTAATGTATCTAAATAACCAGTGTACATGCACGGTACAATATGCATATTAGAAATGAAGCAAGTGTTTACAACTTCGTTGCATATGATGTGTTCAACGATCAAGGTTATGTACTAAAACTCTTAAAGAGTAAATGAACTTGCATTGTAACACCTCAAAATCATCCTTTCGCCTAATGTAAGACCCTACCCCGATAAACGGGTGATTATACGCTTATTTTACTTGGTTTGGATTTGCAAAACTGAGTCAAACCTAACTACATTAACACATTAACATTTAGTAGCTACATTGACTATTACAAACATATGAGATTATAGTTAATGTCCTAGCATTTCCCAAAATAACCAAGTACCATAAAGGTTTTATCAAAACATTGCGGAAGCGGACGAGTTAAGCATGTTCGGTTCTTCTAATACGTCTTGACCATCATCCGATTCAAGTAGCAGGGTACCTAAGGGTTTAACACGATTAAACAACCCATAAATATGTTAGAATAATCGAATTCGAGTGCAAAATATGAAAAAGATGAATTTTGGGTGATTTGGCGTATCCTACGCCATTTTTGGCGTATCCTACGCTATTGGCGTAGGCTTTGGGCATCTGGTGGCGTAGGACAGCAGAAATTTGCGTAGGCACTCTGACGTTGGCGTAGGATACGCCAGTTTTGGCGTATCCTACACCAAATCCTGACAAAGCATGAAATGGTTCAGCACCAGGCTGCCCTTTTTGAGTCATTCAAAAACTACTCCCGGGCTTCCCGGAAGGCGTTTAATGGTTCCTATGCGAACAATTAACATGGTTATAGGTAGTTTTACATTCCTTCTTCGATTTCTGGCTTGTATACCACCATTTATCTACTCACCTTTAGGCTACCCCGAGTAGTTTTTGCACATGTCTAAATCATAAGGAAATTATAGTTTCCAAGTTCTACTTATGGTTTTTACCACTTGTCAAGTCCTAACTTGACTAGAGAACTTCATGCCCAAGTCATTTATGCCGTGTTTTGCGATGCCTCGTGTCCATGGCCACATGTGCCATTTCTCTTGGTCTCGTTCGCTCGGCCTCTATAACTTGCGACACGGGTTTTTCATTCAATCTTTTCTAGCCCTTGGAAACCACCAAAGACATCTTTTACTATTGATACGACTAAAGTTATCATCCGTGATTAAGCATACATGTATTTATTTATAACAAGTCATAGATATGACTTACCTTAGTTCACGTCCCTTTTCACTTATAGACTAGCTTAAGATTGATAACATAGAGTCTACGAATATACTCAAGCAATTAAGAAAATTGATATCGGCATAATATTGACCCTTATCTAACTAGTGTTTTACCCAAATTGACCCGTTAGTCTAATTTGGGATATTGACAACCATCTAAGGTTGTCTTCCATGAATTATGAATCGCTTTAAGCTTCTTTAGTGACACTCCAAATGTCTAGATCCCAAATGTATATACAAAGGTATAACTAAGCATATAAACATACTAGGAACATGTTGAGATTTAAGCCATCGAGTGACTTACCTTATGCGTGCTTCCTCTTTACCTCATTCCGAGATTCCGTAGCTATCCAAAGTTCCTTGTATTCGCACCTATGAGGTGAACGACCACTTAGGTTGTTAGAACCTAGTCTTTATATGTCTATAAGCATTATTGGTCATGTTTTACCAACATACATGTTTTCACCAAGTTATCTATGCTCAAGTGAAATCGAGTTTCATTGAGGCATTTTATCAAACACTTGGTAGGCGTGATTTTCCTAACTTTAGTTTTAGGACTTAAGAACCTCATTGATCCATCCTTGCCCAAGATTATCATTACTAGCATTCCAATAAACATCTAAATCATAGTTTATCATTGATAAGTATTAACTAAAGCTAGTAATTTGTGGTTTAAAGGTGTTCCTACCAATCCACCAAAAACCCAATTCATTTCATTACATGAACTACAATGATATGACCTTCTCACAAGGATTTTTCTTAATACACACAAATTAACATGTTATGGTTCTCTCATACAAGATTAACCATTACAAGCCCTTAATTCATGTTTTTATAACAACCCGTGATTTTCATCATACCCAAGCATGAACATACCATCAAATTTAGCCAAATAAAAGGTTACCTTGATGTGTATTAGGCTTGGAAGATTCGTTTTAGGGCTAATGCAATCAAAAGCCCCTTGATTCCACCTTGATTTAGGCTTGTTCTTGAGTTTCTTTAGGGTTTGGTGTGTGTGTGTGTGTGTTATGAACGAATTTGGGGATGTGGAGTTCATCTCCATACTCTGTTTTTAATATTAACCAAACTCAAGTTTGGTCATTTGGCAAGATTAGTCCTTCCCAACTTTTGTCCTTGTTGATAGTTAAAAGCCCCGTGTGCTTATATTATCATAAAATACGGTTTAGAAATTTTGGGGTGTTACACCTAATTACGCCATTAGGCGTGATTAGCAAAATAATAAAATGAGACTCGAATAATGAGAACTTGGGTTCTGTCCTATTATGGGAATAACACTAGTTTTGCTAAATGAGTTTTAACAACAAAAGACTCAGGAAAAACTTGAGGGCCATAGTTGCCAATATGATAAAGTGGGTTGTATTAATAAAAATAAAACAATAAAAAAACACACACATTGTGTGTGTAATGATCAGGAGAATCATCTCCTACACCAACCCAAACCCTAACTCATAAACCTTGCTTAAATCCAAGCCAAATCAAGAGGGTTTTCAGTGCATTAGCAAGAAACGTCATCTAAGGCCTAATGAACATAAAGGTACCTTTTTTTGGTAGAAATTGATGTTATACTCGTTTTTGATCATGGTGAAAATCTAGGGTTTTGTCAAAAACGTGAGATTCTAAGTTGTTGGAGGTTTCTCTAGCTTTAGGGAGCCTCAATCATACCTAATTTAGTTACGAATCACGTTCTATATATGTGTTTGATTCTAGTCATATGATTATCTTAATGTGTAAAAATTGGGGTTTAACCTCTAGGTTGAAACTCTCTATGTTTAATGAATTAGTTGACTCTTAGGAGTTTTTATAATGAGGAATTTAGGCTAAAGAGCCTAAACAACATGATATGATGAAAAATAGATAAATGGGAATGTTTTAGCTAAACTTAAACCTATGAAAATCAATTGAATTTGGTGGGTGCACACCAAGTGTTTGATGAAACGCCTCAATAGCCTTGTTTGTAAATTGAGGTGATAACTTGATTTGGGTAATCATGGAATTACCTGCATATAAAATGTGAAACACATGTTTAAAAGATGGATCGCACCATACATGAAAAATATAGCCCAATGATAATTGGGAAAGTGATATGATGGTGTGAATAAACTCATGAGATGTGTTAGTTATTGTATATGATGACTAACTTAACTAATCTTATGAGTATAGTGAAGGTTAATCTTGTCAAGCTAGGTGCAAGCTTGGAAGGAATGGATCAATGAACAAAACGGGTCAAGCGGATATGAGCTTAAAGAGCAAATAAATAAGAATGAATACAAGGTAAGTTTTACTTATACCGTTAGACTATAACGTAGCTTAATTGTTGTATACACTCGACTTAATTCTAGTGTATATGATAAAGGTAAACCCCAAGGGTGGAATCTATTAAATGGGTCGCTTTACGTGCACTCAAGTCAAAACGTGGTTTATGATCTTAATCGAGACAATGAGTTATGAGAGAATGATGAAATCCATCAAACGGGCCAGCTAATAAAGACATGTGAGAAATGATGTTTTAGTCCAAATGAAACCATTTGAATGAAGTCGTTAAGTAAGATGTTAAATGGGTCAAGTGTGTGTCACTTGAACCATAGGTAAAGAAACTTGGGTAACATAGTATCGTGAACTATGGGTCCAAACGGGTCTAATGGTGAAGTCCTCATCATTTGAGTCTAACACTTGATGCTTGTATTCCAAGCATTAAGATTCTTGAGGTTAAACAGATCCAATGGCAAAGTATTATCATTTGAGTTCTGAGAAATTAATGTGTCTATCTAGAAAGCACGCAGGTAAATGCACCTGCGCATGCACGCTTGATGCTAAGAATCATGGAGGATAAGCACAAGGTATGGATAAGGGGCAAGGCCACCCGTAAGTCCGTAGCTAATTAAACGCCTTTGGGCAAAATAACATGGGTACTAAAACTACCCACATGAAGTGTGGGTGCAAATCAAGTGAGTCATTTCCATAACTATGTCTAATGCGCGCTAATGCGCTTAGAATTTACTAAATAAGAGGAAACTTGAGAAAAGGTGAAAATCGAAGTCCGTAAGGACTTAGAGGTTTTTAAACAAGTCAATGAGTCAAAAGCAATGAGTTGAATCAAAAGTGTCACCATGGATGGCTAAATTTATGGATTTGGCTATAAAGGAGCATTTTGGGAATTTAAAGATTTACTAAAGGTTAAATCTAATAACCAAATCATAATGACACAAAACGGACAATGCTTTTAGTTGAAAATGTGTCCAATGAGTTAACAATATGATTTCAATGCCTTTGGTGTGATTAAAAAATGTCTTGTAGAGTCCAAGGCCTTAACGGGTCGATTTGGGTAAAAATCGACATAAACATTTAAAACTGGGAACCGGGTCTTAATGACATAAACCGGATAATGTTTTTAGTTAAACAAGAGTCCAATGAGTTAACAAAATGATTATTATGCTTTTTGAATGGTCTAATGAGGTTTTGTATTACCTATGGCCTTAACGAGTCGTGGTTCCCCTTTTTGGATATAATCCAGAACCTCAAATGGGATCCCGAACCTCAAAGAGGATCCAAACTGAAGACTTGATTCCCCTGTTTGGTTCTACCTGAAAACCTCAAGGGGGATTAAAGCTGGAAATTTTAGAAACAAAACTCACTTTATTTATACTTTCTATCCTATTCGATTCTAGTAACGTTTAATGGGTTAATTAATCGTGTTGAACCCTCAGGTACTCGGTTACACTGAATAGATGGTGATCAAGACTTGTTAGAAGAACCGAACACACCCGAGCACTCATCAAGCTTCCGCATTTGAAGTTCCCGATTAAAACGCAGTCTTTAGTACATGTTTTTAGTAATCCTAATTACAAAAAAAATTGTTGGGACCTATAATGTAGAAATCATAATGGGTTGGATTTCACAGATACCAGAGTTTTAAATCGGGAGTGTTATTCATTAAGATCAAAGCCCGTAAGTTTTAAAGTTAATCGCGTGTTTACGGGTTAGGGTGTTACATGCATAATTGGTCAAGATGGAAAAAGTCCTTGATGAATTGATGATGCCTGAAGCATTGATATCAATACCTTAAGAAACATTTTGTAAAGTTAACAAAATATATATGGATTAAAATAGTCGGGTTGAGTGTTGTATAACTCATGAGACATTACAACAAAGAGGAATATAAGTTTGAGACTATTATCCATCTTTTAGCATAAGTTCTCTCTTAAAAGTTCACTATGATCGCAATTTACAGTGATAATGCTAGGCATCATTGAGAGACTCTGTAGAATGTTTAAAGAGAGAATTTATTTTGAAAGTTCCTTGAGATCGTTTAATTATTGCTCGGCTTACCGTTCGATTATATGTGATGATATGTTATCAATCCATCAAAGTATATCTAGAAATGTTGGGACATCTTACAATGGATAAAGCTCACACTGAAAGTACATTAAAGGTTGTCCAATTACTTCACATAAATCACTCTTTTCATCTCCTATCAAAGTAGAGATTCTCAATCTAGAAGTCCCATTAGTTAAATGCATGTGTGCAATTATATATGTCTTGCTAGCTATGCATGACTATAATATCTTTTATTTGAACTTATTGTCGTGGTTTAGTATGTGTCAAGCAAAGAGGCACTGGAATGAGTCATTAGAACTATTTTGTTACATCAAAGGTATGTAACATGTGAAATTATATTTTACTAACCTATGAAAACAAGTTTGGCTAGTCTTATAGATGCAGGGAATATAATACAACATAGTTGTGGATATTATGGTATTTGCTTATAAGAGGATGCACCAGAAATCTCATATGAAGATCATACAACATAGCTTAACACAAAGGATTACACCCCAATGGATCAAGCAACAAATCATTAACTACAAAAGTTTTGAGAAACTTCTATAGAAGATCCACACCACTGACTCAGAGAATACATATTCAAATGAAGGGGAGTATCATAAAAGTTGCACTCTTTTTTCCCTTCACTAAGTTTTATCACATTGGGTTTTCTTAGTAAGGTTTTTAATGAGGCAACATCATCAGGGGGAGACAATACGCGCTGCACTCTTTTTCCCTTAGTTATGGTTTTGTCCCACTAGGTTTTCCTGGCAAGGTTTTTAACGAGGCAACATCTAAAAGTGTATTAAATTGATAACCAAGGGGTAGTGTTATGAATATATATTATTGTGGTTATCAATGCCTAATATAGATTAGGCTTCTTCTCCAAGTTTTCTTATCCTACATATAGAGCCTTTTGTATCTCATTGTAAACACACCTATCAATGATATAATCATCTTTCTCCCTACATCTCTTTATTATATTGTTTGCTATTAGGCTAGTTTCATAATAATGATTTAGGGCATGTTTGGCGAAATTAGTTGGTAGCTGTAGCTCTTTAAATATATTTGGGTGTTTAGTAGAGTAGTTGGAGCTTTTAATAAAACGTATAAAATTACCAAAATGGTCATAATTAAAAGCTTGTAAGGAAAGTTTTTATTTTATTTTTATAATAGAATGGGTATTTGTGTCATTTACTCATTAAAAGCTTGTAGCTAGTAGGAGTTTTTTCTTAAACGCGTATTAGTAGGTTTTCAATTTAGAGTTTTTTCTCATAACATAAAAGCTTCAAACTCTTTCAATCAAACAAGACTTTTTATTAAGTAAGAGTTTTTTCTTAAAATCTTGAAACTTGAAGCCCCTAAAAGCTCTTAACAGCTCATTGTTAAACATACCCTTAATACTAAAAGGTTTTTGTCCATGGGTTACCAAACTAGAGGATCTATTAATTCAAATGAGACAAATATTGTCTCTTATAGTTGTGGGAATCACAAAAATATTATAGGAATGCAACATACCATTTTTAATTTTTTACTAAAAAGGTATATAAATGGAATACGTGGGCGCTAAAACTATAGTTATACTTATTGGTTTATAGAAATGTTATTCGGAAAAAGGTTAATTATACTAGAAAAATACAAAACAAGATAAAATACATATAAAGTTTAGGTAAAGCAGGACTGTTTAAATTTTTTAAAATGTGATTCCAATTATTAGAAATTTCTCGAAGACCATCATCTACAATGTGATTCCTGTGGCACACTATTTAGTATTTACAAATATACAACAATAACACCTATAAACCTTGTTTTTTATAGCAAAAGATAATTGTTGCCTCAAAGTTTGTTTGAGTTCGCTTGACACCAACAAACTTGCAGAAGTTGTTGCGACTTCTGGATCTTCTAAAAGACATTGTCATATATACTTTCCATAAGTCCGCTTACAGGGGCAACGAACTTCCTAAAAGTACATGTTTATAAAACACAATTAGAAGTACCAATCTCGTTCTTCAACAACTTTAATAATACAACAGATTCACAAAACAAGGGTTTCACTAAACCCACATAGAGAGGCCGATTTAACTTTCTTTGATCTTCCATTTCCATCCCCACCTCTAACAGTTTGACACTTAATTGGATTGAAGGACACGAGGATTTTTGGCGGATTTGAAATCTTTTATTTCCACTCGATTGTGCCCTCTTTAATTGTCCTACAGATCTCACATTACTCCTACTTTCTTCATATATTTCACATTAATTTAAAGTTTGGGTTTAACATAGGTTTTCCTTATGTTCTTCAGTTACAATGCCAATCTTTAAAAACTTATATATCTTGAGAAGTCCTAAAGCATGTTCAATTCATGGAACTCACTACAATTGAAAATGGACAACATTTTATCCAAAATTATGTTTGGTTGATCAACAAAGATGGGGCGAACAATGATTTTAACAAGGGAAAATGGCCAAAATAGCCCGTTGACCAAGTGATTTGCTAAAATGGCCCTCTCCCGTCTCTTGGAGAGACCGGTCACGGTTTCCAAAACGGCTGAATTGTCTTCCGAGAGGCTTTGGTTACCAACCAGTAGGAAGCCAACACGTGGCGTTTACGATTCCGATAACTGGCAGCCGTCTCCCGTGGGGCCCTTGAGACGTGTCAGAGCCGCAAAGCCGTCTCCGGTGGGGGTCCTAGAGACGTTTCAAAAACGGCTCAGATGAAGCCGTCTTCGGCTCGGCTTAGTCGACTCCTTTTTGGCTGAACCGTCTCCAGCCGTTATTAAACTTAAATTTTTTTTTTTCAAATTTACTTTGGGTATAAATATGTAGGTTTGTTTGAAAAAAAAACACACATTTATCTTTCTTTCCACTATTATCTCATACAATTAATCAAAGCCAAAATGTTTTACCAAATCAAACAAAATCTTCTCAAATATTCAAAGGAAACATATCTTCTAAAATATTCAACACGGTTCAAGGCATGTATTTTTTAGATTATTCGACGTGTTTTTGAGTATCAGAAAACCGGAATATTTTTCGGTTAAAATTATGCCGCTTTTTAAACCTAAACCTTTGGATTTATCTAATCCCCATTCAATTAAAAGTTTCTGCTCCTCTCCCCGCTTACCTAAATTATCATCATCAACATCCACACCCCTTTACCCCGTTGTATTTGTCCTTGAGTTGTTGTACCATCACTTTGGAAGACATTTGGAGGGAAAAGTTGAAGTGATGGATAGGTTTCGGTCGGAATTAGTGAGAAGCAAAGCGAAAAAGGCTTCGCGGGAAAAAAGAGGAAACCGGATGTAATGATAAAATGTTTTGCAATGCTGTGGGAAACGAACTTTCAGCCCATAGAAAAGATAGACTGGTGACATTGCTGTAAAGATGTTTGTTTGTTATAGAATTTTATAATTTCAAATGTCAATTTGTTATAAATTAAAAAAATCAAATATTTGAAAAAAACCAAGCCCCCTCAGGAACCGTGAAACGGCACAAGCCGTCTCCCCTCGGGAACCGTGAAACGGCACAAGCCGTCTCGGTAAGTGTTATAGCGGCTCTACGGTTCGTATAAATGTCCACTTTCGGTTGATGAAGTTTATAACCAGTCATGTATTATAAATTAATATCTAAAACCTGATCACCATTCCAACTAATGACGTTTTTAAACCCTTTAATTTTCCAACCCAAACCTACCTCCTGGTCTAAATATAGTCTTAGAATTTTTGGATTGTTGTTACATCTACATAATACTACTTGGATTGTTGATACATCTACACGTGGGTTAACCCGTGTAATTTGCATCTACAATGTGGTAGTCTATTTTATTGACAAATTCATCCTTCTGTACATATTTTTATGTATTACGGATGATGAAGATGAGACTGGACAGTGGGTATAAAGCACACTGGGAAATATGTCTCGGCGGTCCAAGCAGCGGAAATGTCTTGGTGGTCGACGTGTGGAACGACTTCGTGAATCATTATTGTTTGCATGTATAGTTTAAGGTGGATGAAAAAATTGAATGATATGTAAAGAAAGATGTTTGTTTGTTATAAAATTTTATAATTTCAAACGTTAATTTGTTATAAATTTAAAAAATAAAATATTTGAAAAAAGCCGTCTCCCCCTCGGGAACCGTGAAACGGCACAAGCCGTCTCGGTAAGTGTTATAGCGGCTCTATGGTTCGTATAAATGTCCACTTTCGGTTGATGAAATTTATAACCGATGTCCGTCATGTATTATAAATTAAAATCTAAAACCTCATCACCGTTCCAACTAATGACGTTTTTAAACCCTTTAATTTTCCAACCCAAACCTACCTCCTCGTCTAAATATAGTCTTAGAATTTTTGGATTGTTGTTACATCTACATAATACTACTTGGATTGTTGATACATCTGCACGTGGGTTAACCCGTGTATTTTGCATCTACGATTTGGTAGTCTATTTTATTGGCAAATTCATCCTCTTCCTAAATCTCTATCATGATCTGCTGGATCATCCGTCTTGTACATGTACAAGACGGTCGGATGTGGTATTTAGGAGAGTTTGTTTTTTGTCTTGTCCGGACCGTTGGTAAGCATCTTTCTGTACATATTTTTATGTATTAAAGATGACGAAGATGAGACTGGACAGTGGGTATAAAGCACACTAGGAAAATATGTCTCGGCGGTCCAATCAACGGAAATGTCTCGGTGATCAACGTGTGGAACGAGTTCGTGAATCATTATTGTTTGTATAGTTTAATTGTTGTAATAGTTTAGTTGTTGTACATTATATACTAATACAAATATCAACTTCACGTGATCACGTCCATCTAACTTCCGTTATTTATTTTACCGCCGTAAAATTCCTTTCCTTTAGTAGGAAACCGTTATTTTATCATTGTTTATTGTATACAAACCGTCGCACTATTGAAATATTTGAGTGAAGCGGTGCATCTTCAATCTTCATTCAAAATCTAAGTTGTTTTTAATTTGAGTGAAGCGGTGCATCTTCAATCTTCATTCAAAATTTAAGTTGTTTTTCATTAAAAACAATTTACCAATTCAATTAGAATATGTACCCCAATGATGTTGGTCTGGAGGAAATACCTGTTCGGCAAACGTCTCAATTTACAGCAAGTGTTTTTTCATTTTATTATTATTACATGAATTTATATGCTTATTTCAATATGAATTATCACAGCCAAATCATATTTTCTTACTACGCATATGTGTTGTATGCAATTCATACCGGTAAGTCGCTAATTGAATGATCTGTGATTTTCATTTTGAGAAATTGATTTTATGTATTTGGTTCTTAAAGACATTTAAGGGATTGGATTGAACCGTCATTTTCGATTTCGTGATTTTCTACTCCAATTTTGACTTTGCCTTAGTATCGCTGGAGATTCCTGTTTTCCTATTAGTTATTAGAAAAACGTTTATAGGCTTCTAACTCAGCGATCCTTTATAATCAACAATCAAAATTCACGTTGTTGATTTTGGTTCCAAATTGCGTCTGAATCTTGATGCGCCAAACAAGGGTTGATTTGAAATGGTGATAGGCGATCCGAATTGATCAATATTGATCAGATTATTCTTTGTTTTATTAGGCAGAAACAATCAAACAAACACTTTGATTATTATTCTCTTCTGATCGATTAAACTATCTGTCGAATTAATCAATATTGATCGGATCATTTTTTGGTTCACAGGTTTCTATGTGTTTCCTTTGGAAGACACCATGTGATGGTTGGCCGGAAGTCATCATACACCGTAAATTGAGTACTTCTGTTGTGCTGTAAACCATGGCGTTAACTGTGATACGACGACTGTAGAGGACAAGTAAGAAGTTAAAAGCTAGCGATGTGATGTTAGGAAACGAATAGGCGGCAATTGATGCTGCTCTTTGGAAACGAATTGAAGAATCTTGGCAGCAGGACCCTATAACCAAAGATCTTATTCAGAGGTTGCAGAGAGGTGAAGTAATTCCTAACAAGAGTTGGATTGGGCAAATTCTGAGGAGGAAAGATAAAGTTCTTATTGCTGATGATGCACTTCTTAGGAAGGACATCATTCACATTTTTCATTCCTCTCCTATGGGGGGACATTCAGGTGTTTGTTTCTACTACCAAGAGAATAAAAGATTTGTTCTATTGGAAGGATGCACTAAGGATGTTCATAGATTTGTCAAGGAGTGTACTACTTGTCAAAGATCAAAATATGAAACTGTGGCCAGTCCTGGACTGTTACAACCACTCCCTATTCCTCAATCCATTTTCACTGATATATCAATGGATTTTATTTCTGGTTTACCGAAGGTGCAAGGAAAAGATACTATTTTAGTCATAGTTGATAGATTGACTAAATATGGCCACTTCCTATTGCTCAGTCACCCTTATACTGCTGCTACAGTGGCCAATGTTTTTATGGATCAAGTTTTCAAGATTCATGGCTGTCCTGCTACTATTGTCTCAGATAGGGATCCTATCTTCTTAAGTGCTTTCTGGAAGGAATTCATGAAGTTGCAGGGTGTTCAATTAACCATGTCCCTCTTCTTACCACCCTCAAACTGATGGCCAGACAGAGGTCCTCAACAGATGTTTGGAATCTTATCTGAGGACCATGTGCATGGATGCACCTTTAACATGGGTTAAATGGATCCCTTTAGCCCAATGGTGGTACAATACCACCTGGCATTCTGCCATTCAAATGTCTCCTTATGAAGCCTTGTTTGGAGTCAAGCCAAGCCTCCACATTCCTTATATTCCAGGAGACACTTCTATAGCAGCTGTAGAAGACTACCATAGAGACAGAGAGGGCATGATCAAGAAGTTAAAGTCTAATTTGGAAGGGGCAAGAAATAGAATGAAACAGTTTGCAGATTCTCACAGAACTGATAGGGAATTCCAACCTGGTGATTGGGTGTATGTCAAATTGCATCCTTTTACCCAGCATTCTCTTAAAACTCATCACAACAGGAAGTTATCACCTAGATACTTTGGGCCTTTCCTAATCCTACAAAAAGTTGGCAAAGTTGCATACAAGCTGGACCTACCTGACAATGCCCAGATCCACCATACATTTCATGTTTCACTGTTAAAGAAAGCTCAAGGCTCTCATGAGTTGACAGGCCAGCTGCCACAAGGTCCAAGATTTTCTCTGCAACCAAGAGCTATTCTAGATAGGAAGATGGTGAGACGAGGTTCAAAAGCTGCTGTACAAGTCCTAGTTCACTGGGAAGGTCTCTCTGTTGCTGATGCTTCGTGGAATTCCTGGATGATTTTCAGTTGCGCTTCCCTGATTTCAAAGTTTGAGTTGTGATTGTTTAGTTTTTGAGTTCATTTTTGAGGGCAAAAATGTTTCAAAAAGGGGAGGGTATTGTTAGTAGTGTTATAGTGTGAGGACTTAATTGTAATAATAGAATAATAGAGGGACTGATATTGTAAAGAGTTAGTTGAAAGACGGTTATAAAAGAATAACAACCCCAAGCTAACGACTAAGCTTGTTTTGGGTTTTCCCTCCTTCTTTCTGTGTAATTCTCTAATTCAAGCCTAACATGTGATGGTTGGTTGGAAGCTGTCATAAACCGTAAAGTCATAAACGGAGAACGCCATGTCATGTTGTAAAAGATGGCAATAAAAGTGAAAAGGTCGGAAGGCGTTAAATGTGGAAAAGCGTTAAAAGCAACATGGTTCTCTTACACTACCTATTCTTTACTAGCGTTTCAATCAAAAGATTATGCCGAAAGAAAAACTATAGGGTGGTTGATTCGATACAATACACATCCGAATCAAACATATGGGTGGTTGATTCAGTTGATCTCACATGGTGGCTTCCTAGAGATCGAGAATAATAATAAATTAAAAAGTATTATTTATTATATTTGATTCATGTTTGTTGTTGTGTTCAGGGTATAAAGCAACATGAAAACAACGTTTTCCATAAACTTAAAATTTTTCATACCTAATAGAATGATACTGAAACATTCATAATCATCATCCCGCCGCAACGCGCGGATTAGCATCAACTTGTTATTATTATTTGTTTAAATCATTATTAATTGTTTTAAATTTATATATTATTTAGTAATTATATCCTTATATTAAGGTCATGTGTTCTCTACTTTTTCGGGTGACGGTTTTATAAATTTAAACAATATAAACTTAACATAAACATTTTATTAAAACGTAAAAAAAAGGTACATTAAAAGGAAAAAAAACTAATCTAAAGCCCCGGGGACATCACGAATCATTTGCCACGTCGACAAATGAGTGAAGGGTGGTCGGCCCGAAAACTCGTGCTCAATCTTGGCATGTTCAACTTTTTCATGGTCCGTAGTCTCTGGTGGGAGTTCATGGACATCGGTTTGATAGAACCCCTTGAAGTGACGGCACTTGTTTTGCAAGTCCGTCCACTTCCGGTTGAGAGACTCGGTTGACCAACTTGAACCTCCAACCAAAATTTTGAACTCATTGAGCACGAGTGGCCAAATGGACCCTCGACGTGGTGGGTTTTCTTTAACAGACATCCAAGCGGTACACAGGGCAATTTCTTCTTCTTCCGTCCACGGTTTCGGTGCCATTGTGATTTTGGCTTTGGTTTTGTTTTTGGTTTTAGTTTGTTTTCGAAGAAGGGTCCGTTCATGCACGGTTTGCTGACGGTCTGTAAAAGGCAACCGTCTATTGGCTTTATATAGGAGGGATATAGGTGGGTCAACCGTTCAATAGGGAATGTCAAAAGATTTCATAGTAAAAATTAAAGGAACTTTATAAAACACTAAATTAAAACACTAAATAATATTATAATAAAACTAAAAATTACATTACCCAAAAAAAAACATTACATAAAATTATTTTTAATAAAACCTAAATATAAATATAATTACGTAACAACTGCCACGCGGAAACATATCCGAAGTGTTCGTCATAGTCCAACATGTAGTCGATTTTCGCCAATTCAATGAGCCCTTCTTCGGACTCGTTTGGCGACTCCTCTTTGTTGGAGTTGAAGAACCCTTCGAATACGGTGCACTCCGCTTTGACGTTGTGAAACTTTTTCGTAACATCTTCGGCCGCCGACAAGTGTTTGAAACTCGGAAAATACTCTACTCCAAAATAGAGTAGCCCGAATTTTGTGACTAGTGTCCGAAACTCGGGTGTTTTCGGTTACATTTCGCCATGCCAATGTAACCCCAAGGATCTCCTCTTCCGTCCATGAAGACATTTTCGTTTGTTTGATTGATATTTTGTGTATTTAGTTTGTAAGAAGAATGTGTAATGTAGTGAAGAATTGGTTAATTTGGTGGGTATTTATAATGTGAAATAATTAAATATTAAATGTAATTAATATGGTAGGTAAAAATAAAGATTTAAATATTTTTTAATTTTTAAATTTAATTGATACACAGTTAAAAATATAAATAAACTTGCAAAATAAGCACATTTTATTAAGAAGCATTTGGACGTGGTAAGCACCTCCAGAAATACATTTTTTCAGCCATGAATCGTCTGTAAGACGAACATGTTTGATTTAGATCACCGTTCGTAGTAATTGGTTTATCAGTAACCAAATGCTCCATCAGCATACAAAGATATACCGCTTCATTACCAGACAGGGAGTTATGTGGCATAATATAGTCTTCGTTAAGATTGAAAATCATACATTTTTCTGGATTACCTGTCTTCTTCCAGAATCTTATGTTCACTAGTAAAGCTCCTAAATAAACTTGTATCTTCGTCAGCTTTGGTGAACAATGGTTCTGTATTTGTCTCCGATACAAAGGTCTTCACAAGCATACATAACAAGTTCTTGTGTCACCAACTCTAGTCGCACGAGTAACCATTCCCTAAATGGGGAAAAAAACAAAATCAACGTCGAAAAACGAAAGAAACGGTTTTAATTTGCCATTGCAGTAGTTGGCCAAGTTTTTTGGAACAAATTCTTATAACGAATTATAAAATTCTGGTGGAAGAATTGTCCACTGCATATTTAGCGAAGCATTTTTTTGTAGCTTTCTACTCATCCAGTTCATCAGCCTTCCAACCCATCCTTCAACATGCTGAAAATAACTGAATCACAATTTAAGTAAAATAAAAAAAAAAGAAAAAAACATTAAAATTTGAGTTTTTACTGTTGGTGTGAGGTAGCCGTTAGAACGATAGCCCAACAAAATTCCCCAAATTTTTTTGTCAAGCTCAATACTTCTTGAAAAAACAGCAGAATAACAAAACGGTGCGTCGCCTTTATTGTAGAAGTTAACAACATCAGTTGCCCAATTATCATTTTCATCGTCCCGTATAGCCCATTTGCCGATAATGTGCCCGTGTAAGCTTTGTCGATTACTGACAAATTCTCTTTCTCTGGTAATTTCAGGTTCCTTAGGGCGCCTCCATTTTTTAAGTATCCAACTCGCCGAATGTTTCGGTGGTTGAGAAAAGTATTCTTCTGGAGCTAAATTTTTATCACGGCCGTCAGACATGTTTTCTTTACCGAAACTTCGCCAACAACGTTTTTTAACGAACAAGTATTTTACAACTACTTATATAAAGACGATTTTATATAAATTTGTTTATCTAAGTTTTTACTTTTTCGTATTTTAAATATTTAATTAATCGGGGGCCCCAGAAAGCCGTCTCGGGCGCCGTATTGAGAAACGTGAGACGTCTCCTGGGGAACCGTCTGAGAGGCATTGGGAACCGTCTCCGGAGACGCGTTGGGAACCGGACCCGGCACATTCAACGTAGTCACAGGGAACCGTCTCCTGAGACGCGTTGGGAACCGGAACGGCTCAATCAGACTGTTCCGGGCACATTCAACGAAAACAACAGCGAACCGTCTCCTAAGACGGGTTGGGAACCTGACCCGGCTCAGTCAGACCGTCTCCTGAGACGCGTTGGGAACCGGACCCGGCTCATGTAGCCCGGTCCCATCCTAGGGTTTACCTTTTGGGGGTAAAAGTAAATTTTTAGGTAAAACTGAAACCACCGAAAGACGTTATGCTGACGGGAGGGCTCTTTTTTCCGGTTTGCTGTTTATCATCTTTTCCGGCGAAGGCGAACGGTTTGCTAGGTACTCCGGTCAATATCACACGACGGTTTATAAAGGTAACATTAACATTCCTTTTTATACTTTTTAAAGTTTTTTTCATAGAAAATGACACAAACGGGACCACACGACATATTATTGGGGAAGTGGTCCACCACACATGCTCACCGTCGACCGTTGATTCTTTTGTTTGTTTTGTTGTTGACCATTAATCGAGGTTGACCAAACCCGTTTGACCATGATTGATCCGAATGACTTTGTCGACCCGATGAACGCAAATCAAACCCTACAAGAGGAACAGTATGAAGATTTTTTTTCGGCACCCACATCCGCCGAATCCTCCTCGCAGATTACCTCCTCCAGTAAGTGTTTTCTACCATTTTTCAACAATTTTCATCATTTTTCATCTACTTTTTTAGATGCTAAATATTTTTTATAATTTTTTTATGCTGATTGCGAAATTAAAGTCCGAAGTGCTTGGGGCAAAGTAACTGATATGAAAAGAAGAATGTCCGACGCAGTGGAAAGCCGTTTTAGGGAGACCGTCTTTGGTCAATTTCTGGATGTTATGAACCATCTCTGCGAAAGTAATTTGTTACTCGCTGTTGCACAACATCAGATTGATACGGGAAATCCTAAAGACGGGCTTTTTTATCAGATCGGTCCTAATAGTCTTCTATTCACTCCACAACAATTTTGTTTGATAACGGGTTTAAGATTTGGCCGTCACGATGGTTGGGACCTCCTACAATCCCCAACATCGTTTAAAAGACGATTATTTGGTGAAGTGAAGAAGGTCTCGCTTGAAAAGCTTTGTGATATTTTCAAGGGTGACTGGAGCGGTTATGCGGTGGATGATATTGTTCGTATTTGTATCTTGATAATGATCGAAAAGGTGTTTAAGGGTAGCCAAAATAACGCGATCGTGGATAATCTAGTGCTCGATCTGGTTGATGACTTTGAAGTGTTGAATAGGTATCCATGGGAAGTTATTTTTGGGAAGATTTGTATCCGAACATCAATAACATGCACCTGAAGCAAAAGGATGGTACAAAAGGCTTCAGTTTAAAATCATGTAATTGGGTTTTCAAGGTGATAGTTTTTATGAATTATTTACTTTTATTTATTAATTTTAACTAATATTTGATCAAATAAATCTAAATTTTGTTTAATATTTTACAGATCTCGATATATGAGATGTTTCCAGAATTTAGAAACGATAAAGATTTTTTTATTGCTGATGCAATCCCCAGAGTTCTTTCCTGGGGTCCCGGAAGAAAAATTCAGAGGCAGACCAATGATCGTACGATCATTGAAACTTCTATGGTAATCTTTTGAAATCATTTCCAACAATCTTTTTTTGTATAACTAAATATAAGTGATAAAATTTGAAAAAAAAATTGTTGCTTCAGGTTGAAGGGTTTAAACCGTATAGATTTCTACTTCCGAATGATTCTGAGTTGCTCTGTGGCTGGTACACTGATAGCGCCCATTTTTTACGAGGACAAAAATCCTTATCAAAAGGGTTCTTTAAAAAACCGGCCGAGTTTCATCCGTCTGGCTATGTAAATTTTGATAATATTGCAGCGGATGGTGGTTTCGGAAACTCGGGCGATTATTATTTCGATAATCAGCATACGAGTGACGATGCGCCTGAAGTTGATCTAACGGCGAAAAAAAGAAAGTCGGAAACCGTTCCGACAACGTACACTGTCAATGATACATTAATAGAGCAATTTAAATCATTTATGGATGATAGGTTGGAAAACTTTTACAATAACAAGTTGAAAGGTGTATTATCTGAGGTAAAGTTGTCATATGATTATTAATCCGTATTAATTTGTTAAAAGTTTTAAATAATTTAGATTTTCAAATCTTAGGTATGTAAATCCCAAGCTACTGGTGTGGAAGGCCCGACCACCTCGCATCACAATGAGGAGGCGGTAAAACAATCTGAGGATGTTGATGCGTTTTCTAGCTCGAGTGATTGTTATAAACCGAACACCGACGGCTTAGTTAATGTTGAGGTAGTTATGTTTTCCTTTTTTTTTTCCTTCATAGTTTAGCATTTAAATTCAAAATAATTGGGTTACTTTTTTCACTCTAACAGTTGAGACGGTCTCAAAGGACAACAAGGCCAGCCTCGTGTATGCTTTCCCCATTCACAACAATAAAAGGTGCAAAAAAGAAGAATTGAAATCAAAAGATGAAAACGATAACATAAAAGAAATAAAAAAATGGTATCCAAAACAAAAACAAAAAAATAGAACATGTGCACTGTTGGGGGGAAGTATTTTCCCGAATGGCTTTTGGGAAGATCTATTCGGTGATAAATCACTCGGTTGGTTCTGTACCAAGGTAATAATTTAATATTTGGTACTTTTATTAACTATATTTAATTAATATATTTACTGCAGTTGAATGTTGAATATTAATTTATATTTATTATAGCACATATATGGATGGACTTTACATCTTTACGACACTCTTAGAAGGCCAACCGACCGTTGGAGCATCCTTCCTCCATATTTTGGGTTGGGTGTACTTAACCCTGATAATAGTCAGGGATATAGAGATTTGTTTGATGGCTCGTTCGCCCCGTTTCCAAAGATCGCTGATGTTGATGAGGTTGTTTTTCTAATTTAAATTATAAATTTGTTTGTTGAACATATTATGATTGCTTTTAACATTTTGTTTCAAACTATTCGCGATTTAATAGGTATATGTGGTTATGAATATACTCGATGAACATTGGATCCTCGGAGTTTTTAACCTATGCGAGCGAACGTTTACTATTTATGACAGGTAAATGTTGAACCTAATTTTTTTAATGACGGTTTTCGTTAACGTAATAGTGTTTATTTTGATAATGTTCTTCTATATTTTGCCGTTTACTGGGTTTGAAAGGCTTACGGGAGGCCAGAAGGGAGGTCATATGCAATATGAATTACGCATTTGACCTTTGGCTAAGATCGAATAATTATTACGATCACGTTAACCCATACAGCTATGCCCCTCCTTTCGAAGTTGTAGAGCCTCTAAATGTACCCCAACAGTCTGGACCTCTTGGTGATTGTGGGGTTTGGGTGTGCATATTTATTGACAGGTTGATTAAAAAAGAAGCTCTAAATCAAGATGAAAACACCGAAATAACAGCTTTACAAATGCGGCACAGGATGGCAATAGAATTTTTTAAGAACGTTTTGCCGGAAGATGTTTCGTTAGGTACTAGACAGACGACCAATGAAGACGAACTGAAATGTTACCTTAGTATTATTAATAATAATTAATTTACATGTCATTATTAGTACTCCTCTTGTGTTACATTAGTAGATATGCAAACAAAACCCAACTAACTACCAAAAGTAACTTCAACCGTCTCGCCTACAAACGGTTTTTTCTAGCCAAAGCTTGTTGCTCGTCTAACAATTGCATCAACCCAGGAACGATTTTTTTGCACCTGAAACATTCTGATGTTTCTACCCACCTAATAAATCCACAACCAACAGTCTTTGGTTTAAAAAAAAACAGTTATTTGATAATCATTGAAAGACTAGATAAATATTAAAATTTAATACTTACGCAACACACGAAGTCTCTATCCGGGTTTGCATCAGTTCTGGAGGTAAGTATACATGTAGGAGCACCGCATGAACATATTTCCCTTGACCTGATAAATCCTCTAGATGAAGACCTTGAAGATGAAGATGATGACTTAGACATGGTGATGGTACATAAATCCTCTTGGTGATTGATGATGAACGGGGGGTGGTAGGTATATTTATAAAAAACGAAATTTATAAATCCCCGACCCTTAAGGTATTAGCACTAAACAAATTCCACCCGATATTGGTACAACTATCAACCTAGGTCCTTATATACACCCACAATTCACATGTATTTTAATAGCATAATGACTAACATTCCTGCTCCCGTAGAGAACACAATTTGGGTAAATCCACATAACCAATCATGTTTTTGGGCTCCAAATGTTCTTGAGTTTTACTACGATGGTGATAGCACATGTTGCTATACAACCTATATGGGACATACACCATTAAGCAAAGAGTGGTGGGGTGGTATTTTAGGGTACTGTGGAAGCGGATATCTTCAGAAAACGGTAAATACTATGATTGTTACGTTATACATTATATGAAATGGTAATATTTTTGTGATTTTATTAACATTTCTTTACAGCATGTTCGTGCAACAAATTGATGTCGTTAAGGGACATTGAACGACAAAGAAGACCAACAACATGTAGTTATGGTCTTTGGAGTGTTCTTCCCCCTATATTTCTATAGCCTAATTATTGAACAAGATCACCATGCTTATAGCTACGCAAATGGATCGAGAAGAATATATCCACCTCTTTGGGAAGTTGATATGGTAAAATACTGTTTTTTTATATATTTATATCTCTTTATCGTGTTGTATAAAATCTACATTTCGTTTTGGACTGTATTTTTCAGGTATATATACCAGCCTCGATAGACGATGAAAACTGGTTTGTTCTACAAGTTGACATGAAATTACTACAAGAAACAGTGTATTTCCCAAATAATTGTAGTGCCATAGATTGCGGTGATACTTTTTGCATTCATAGAAAAATTCATCAAATTCTTATAGAATTTGAATATGCTTTCGTATGGTTTCTGGGGGCTATAATGTATTGGAAAAAGTCTGGTAGAAAAGAAGTTGAATCATTAGAATTTTCGGGGGATGTTGTCTGGCCTGTCACCAATAGTCGCATTGGTCGACATTCATGGGTAATCGTTTGTATGTTGCTGATAAATCTTGTTCAAAACATGTCATTGACTTGGAGAGAAAGCAGCCTACATGATGCTTGCATGAGATTCAGACGTTTCATGGCAGATGAAATTTATGCTGGTCGTTTTGCACTGTCAAATATTTAAATCTTTACCTACCTATTTTATGTATTGATGTAAAACTTGATATATCGAACTTATTTGTAATTTTATGTTATAATTATTGTTAAGTAAATAAATTAAAGTAAATAGCACCACTAAAAATCAGCAAGGTTAACAGTCGAACACGTATTATGAATTACATATTCTTCAAAGTCATCTGCTTCAACGAAAGTGGGGGACGGTGTTTGATGATGATTTTCTTTCTTTGAACCACGCCTGGCAGATTTTGATCGTGAGGCAACAGGAGCTGAACATCGGTCACGTTGATGACCGTAAGTTTTACAACGACTGCAATATACAGGCGTAGGTTCCTCGCCTCTCGATAAAATTCGTCTATTTTCACGAGGACGTCCCGACTGTCGTTTTGTGATATGTGGTGGTTGTAGAGGAATCATATACTCTGGCATCTCCCATTCAGACCTGTGGGGTAAAGGATAAATGGCCTCTTCATATGTTGTTTTATATAACTGGTTGCTATACCAAGGTGCTGTATAATGACTGCAGTCATTTTCCTTCAATAATTTTGATACTGCAATCATGTGGCCACATGGGAAACCAGATATCTGGGGAACACAACAACTGCATGTTTCATTAGACAGATCAACAAACCCATTTTTGTTACCGTCTAGAACTTGAAAAGTGTTAACCCCAACGCCATAAGCCTTCCACGTTCTAGACCCTTCAATCTTTTTAATAATTGTTTTGTACCGCGAAAGGAGTCAGTACGTGTTTATTTTGAATAGCGTCATTTCGGCGTTCGTAATACCATTCTTGAAGTTTTTGTCTAAAAAATTCAACCAAATGGGTGATTGGAACTTTTCGTGGTCCTTAGATAAGGCGTTCATTGACTCTGCACTGTTAGATGTCATATAATGATATCGTTTTCCCGAACAGTGTGCTCTTGACCACTTATGAAAACCGATACTCAATAGAGTATTCCTAACCCGTGGTACGGCTGCACACAGTGCGTTAAAACTATCTTCAAAATCAGACACCCGGTAAGCTTTACAAATGTTCCACCACAGTGTCTCTAAATCCTTCTTTCTGCTTTTTGGTAACTTTAAGTTCACCATCAAATGTTGACAACACAACCCATGAAAGGCATTAGGAAAAACCGCCCGAACTGCCAAATCTATTGAGTTGGCTCTGTTAGATATGATCGCCAAATCCGGGTGCTCACCGATACACTCTTTAAGTTTCTATAAGAACCACATCCACCTCTCACCGTCCTCGGATTTGCTGATACCATGTCCAACGGGTAAAACTTTGTTGTTACCATCCATGCCAACAGCAAGGAACAACGTTCCCTTAAACTCACCTTTTAAGTGTGCTGCGTCTATAATAATGACCGGTCTTAAAGACAGAAGAAAACTCCGAATCTATTTAACAAAATGAAAAAAAAGGTAACTTTTAGGCATCAAAAACCAAAACAACAATAATTTAAGTTGGTATAAAAATATTTTACTGACCGCTGCACCAATGGCAATAAAAAGCATTTCAAACCGATTGTCCTCATCAGTTCTAATCTTAGTAACAGTCCCTGGATTTGCATTTCGCAAATTATAGCAGTAGAATGGAAGCTCAGAAAACGATTGTTTGCTACTTCCTTGCAAAAGCTCAAGTGCACGACACTTGCCCCGCCATGCTTAAGTATATGATATGTCAACCTTAAATCTTTGTCGAAAATCTTGTAATATTTCGTTTCCATGATAAACACGTCTGGTATCTCGTAATTGGTGCTTTGGTATGCTACCAATTACTTGTGGGTTAGCTTGACAAAGATGGGGATGTGTTTGAGTTTTAGAACATGTGTGGTTGTTGTTAAAAAATGTAACATAAAACGTGCCTGAAGTTGGGAGAGAACGTGACCTAAATTGCCAATCATAATCATCAACTACACATGAAATTTCGTACCTGGTTTTAGATGACATGTCGACTTTATAGGAAAAACGTTCTGACAAACAAAAATTTCCTAACTGCAATTTCAATTCATCTTTGTTACGAAAGACAGAACCTTCAGAAAAAACTGAAGAGGTTTTGGTTATCTCTGGAAACAATTCAGGACTTGGCTTTTCATAAAATTCTTCATTTTCAGGTTTCTTATCATCGAAATTTCCAAAACACCCATATGGTGTGTAATGATCAAAATTTTCTAAAGACACATTTACATTAGGGACTTTTGAATCATTTGAAGGTCCCTCATTTAAATGAGCATTACTAGAAGAACCCACACCTGGTTCATCTACAACATACAACTTCAATACTTCATGGGGGTTTTGCAAAGCAACTTTAAAAAGAAAAGATACATCACGATCATTAAAAATGTCGATTGCATCATCGAAAGCAGACATTTTATAAGATAACCTTGTAATGTTTGGAATCTCACGCACATCGGAATCTACATTTAAAAAACTAAGATACGAGATATTTGCATCAATTTCTAAACCACGTCTTTTACAGCTACTATCAACAACGTATTCCATTCGACCGTTGACAACTTCCCACCTGCCACCACTATAGATTATAAAACTAAACATTTTTAAAACACAACTTTTTTTTAACACTTTAGAAGAAAATAAGGGATCCAAGAAATAATTCAAACTACATTGTTAGAAAATTTACTAATTTTATAACGAACGGTTCGTCATCGACGTCACATCACCGAAAACGTCTCCGGCAATTTACGACGGCCGTCACGGAGTCGGTGCAAAATCAGAACAAAAGACGGTACCGGAAGCCGTCTTTTTCCCAGCCGGTGACGTCTCAGGAGACGTCTCCAACCTGTAAAAGGCCCCACCGGAAGCCGTCTTTTCTCAGCCGGTGACTTCTTAAGAGACGGTTCACAACTTTTAAAAGACGTCACCGGAGAAGGCTTTTCAGACGTGAAACGTCTCAAGAGCCGTCTCTCGTGGGATCGGATGTGTTCATTTATTATAAGCCGAGCCGAAGACGGCTTCATCTGAGCCGTTTGTGAAACGTCTCTAGGACCCCACCGGAGACGGCTTTGCGGCTATGATACGTCTCAAGGGCCCCACGGGAGACGGCTGCCAGTCATCGGGATCGTAAACGCCACGTGTTGGCTTCCTACTGGTTGGAAACCAAAGCCTCTAGGAAGACGGTTCAGCCGTTTTGGAAACCGTGACCGGTCTCTCCAAAGAGACAGGAGAGGGCCATTTTGGCAAATCACACGGTCAACGGGCCATTTTGGTCATTTTCCCTTTTAACAATTATGTTTGTAGAAGTCTAAATCTTGATACCCATAAAGCTTTTTTTTCGTCTTTAAGTTTTACTTGATGCACTGTTTGTGGATGTCTAGAGGCTGGTCTCTAGAGATGGCTTAGTGACCTCTGGATTATTGTTTAGAGACGGCATTGGCTTCTATAGATCGACACTTGTGTTTTTTTTTCCAATACTTCTATCTAGCCTATCTAACTAGATGTAAACATATTCCCTAGCTACATCACACAAACACTTCTTTAAGTTATTAATAATAAGTTTAAACCTATAGCATTGACAAATGATATTATATGTATTTCTGTCCATCTCTCTTTGAATCCTTTCTTGTGACACAACTGAAGAAACACCAATATAACAATGTACTAAGTATAAAAGCATGAGTAATGATACGATTCTTATTAATAATCAGTGGACATTACAAAACTTAAGACACGTGATTGTTACAGCGCTTCGACTATAATCTATCCTTCTCAACTATGTAGAATTCTCTCTTGGATGATAAATCCCCTTTTCTCGTCTGACCGAGGAAGGTATTTATAGGCCTCTGGAGTGGCTTGTGATTGGTTGGAGAAGGAATGACAGCTGGCTGTACGATCCCAACCGTTGTCACTCGATGCGCTGTCCTTCTGCCATTGGTCCACGTGTCTCGTGACTGTCCTTTTTCGTACTATTCTGTACCTCGTACCTGCAGGTGATCATGGAGCAGGGAATAATCGCCTCTGATTGGCTGGATGTCTTTTTCCTTGTCGGATGACTGTACGAGGTTTCCTGCGCATGGTTCTGGAAACCCACGTCAGTGCCACGTGTTGTGTTGAATGGAGATGTGGGCCCGTGCGCATGCGCGGGTATATATCTCTTCAAGTCCCCCTAGTTTAGTGTTCTGTATGCGCAGCGTGCAGGATGCTGCACTTAAAGAGGAAAAAAGAAAAATTGTAGTTGAATGGTTATTTGTTTTGTTTGATGAATTTATGGCGCGCACTGCGTAGTGCTTTTGCAAGTGGGCAGGTTGCGCACTTCAGTAATTAATGCAGACATCAATAGTGTCAGGGCGCGTGGACGATGAGACAGGTTGGTAGCCGAAAAGTCTCTGACGGTTGTACTATTGCAGAGACGTGGTGGGAACAGGCTGTCGTTTCGCATGCGCCACTCTTTCTCTCTCCTGACGTGTATTCTTTCTATTGGTTGGTCGTGCCACATGACTGTAACCGTCAGTGGCACGTGCCTCGTCCTATATAAACCCCTCGTTTCCTTTTCTTCCCCTTCACTCTCTCATTCCATACTTCGAAAGTTTTCTCTTTGTCTTTCTACAAAAACTTTCTTCCTTTTAAAGTGATACTTAGTCTTGCGAGATGGAGAACGTTGTCCAGGTTCCCAAGAAGAAGCGTAGAGGTTCGAAGAAGTCAGACGATAGTTCGAAGAAAGGTCCGCCACATGCCAATGAGGTAACGGCGGTGTGGGCGAAAGAGGAATTTAGGAAGTTTCGGAAGGAATATGCTTTTCCTTCTTCTTATGGTGTGGAGGCTCCTGCCCCTGACAAGACCATATTGGAACCGCCGGTTGGCAAGGTTGGTTTGTATGCCACCTATTTCAGGGATTGTAACTTTAGGGTTCCGTTGAGTAAATTTCTGCGGACGTTTATTCAGACGGTGGGTGTACACATCAACCAGATTCACCCTGGATTGATGTCACGTCTGATGTTTTTTGAATTCTGCTGCCACGCAAAGAAGACTGAGCCCGGGTGGACATGTTTTATGTCTTTTACTCATTGTGCTTTGTGGAGAGTTGGTTATCTTGCCGGCCGCGTTCGGGAGTTGCTCCTTGCGCAAAGGCCGGTGTGAAGAGTTTCCGTGAGTGGAAACCTAAGTTCTTTTGGATAAATGAGGGTGTTATCCCTATAGAGATGGGTCGACTGAACCCTGATGAGGGGGTCGCCAAGGTAGTATTGATTGAGTATAAAGATTAAGACTGGTTCAAGACATTGACTGTGCAACCTGTGGATTTGTGTGAGATTCCTGAGACTGCGCTGGTGATGGCGGGGATGAGTACGAAATACGACATCCAGGGTCGCAATCCTCATCTTACTGAAGACGGTAAAGGTAAGTTCCTTTGTCTTATATGTGTTTATTATGTGTCTTTGAATATGGTGGTCACTTGTTTGTCTTTTTGCTTATTCGCAGACGTTGAGTGTTTGTACAGCCTGTTGCTGGGAGGTGACAACATGGGTTTTGTTTTTAGGGAGCTCGCTGACGAAGAGCTTTATATCTTAGAGAGGGCTTGGGACACCCTTGTCCGCCCTATATTGGAACCTGCTGCGCAAGAGGGCGTTTCCGCGTCGTTGCTCATTACTGAAGCAGGTGAGTCTTCTCCTCCTTTTGATAACCCTTCTCCTGTCAACATGTTCATGCAGACGGGTTATCCTATTATTGTTATATCGAGTGATGGGTCCTCTGACTCGCGGCGCGTCCTCTTCTCCGCATGTGTCGTCTGCAGGCGAGAGCGAGAAGTTGCCGTCGCCTGTGTTTATGGTGGACGATAGTGACGAAGAGACGGAAGTGGATGATTTCATCCTCCAGAGAGTGCGCAAGCCACGTGTAGAGGGAGGTGGAGGGGGCTCTGGAGGTGAAGACTATGTTTTTATTTTAAACCACGAAGTGGTTAGTAGGTACCTTCAAAATTACAACCCCATTGAACGCAGCTACGTTGAACTTTCAGATCCTTTTACGCAAGGGGATGCTGCTAATTTGAAGGAAATGGTGGAGGGTACTGTGTTGATGCACTTTCTGTGGACGTCACTGTCGAATAGACTAGGGTTGAGTCTTAGTAATGTGTTACATGAGATTGTGGTGATCCATAAGGGCATTTTATGGATCTGACGCATTTGTAAAATATAGGACAATACACTGAGCCAAGTTCGACCTATATACACTGGGCGAATGTGGAAGTTTTCCACATTCGACCATTATAAATGGGCGAATGTGGAAATGCTCCACATTCGACCATTCAAAAGGGGCGAACGTGGAACTTGGGTTTTGGACTATAAATAGCAATCTCATGTGTTATTGTTCATTTGGTGATTTGAGTTTGTGCTTTGAATGCTCTCAAGGGGGAGGTCATGCCCGACCTCCCCCGGCCACGAGATAGATGTTTATCCTACTGATGATAGTGTCTGTAACCGTTTCTGTATTAATACGAATCTGTGATGACGTTATTATAGTTAATTTCTGTCTCGTCTCGAATTCCCCGTCTGAAACCGAGTTGTTTATGCGTATTCGATCCACGAGTTCGGTCCCTTAACCGGATTCTCAATTGGTATCAGAGCCGTGGTACCGATTTGAACGATCTAACAGTCGTTTGAATCAATCACAGCTCGTTTTTACTGTTTTCAGACGTAAAATTCAGATTAAAATTGAAAGGTTGAAACCCTAGAAACCCTAGATTCTTAATTGAACCCGAAATCATGTGATTTCTCCATGTTTTTGTGAATTCGAGGGTTAGGTTTTCATTTCCGCACCTTTCTGAACAAGTTTCATCATCAAATTCAAAGAATTGGAGTGATTATGGACTGATTTGAAGAAAATATTGAACAAGAACACGATCAGTCTGCACATTCGCCCCTTCAGAAAGTCGAGCGGGCGAACGTGGAATTCCACTGGGCGAATGTGGAATTCTACTGGGCGAATGTAGTATGTTTTGGGCGAACCTGGAATTTTGTTATGTGGATTTTCACTTTCGGGTGTATATTTCACATTCGGTTCATCGGGCGGGCGAATGTGGATAGAAAGTGGACGAACGTGAGTGTAAATGGGCGAAAGTGAAAAGTATTATTCATATTCTACATTCGGGTCTCTACTTTGGGCGAAAGTGGAGTTCCCAGGGGCGAATGTAGAATTTAAGGCCTAAAAAATTTCGAAAGTTATGGCATTTTTGAAGATTTTCGGAAGAATGGTGATGAGGTTTACCCAAATTTGTTGAAGAATTGATGATGATGAAACAGTTTTATTGTGGGGTAGTCATGAGAATCAACAGTATGATAATCAGATTCAAATGACTATTATGGGCCAAAAACAGAACAGATTTTATTCCGCATGATGAGAACAGTCAACCCAGTTCCTGTATGTTTGAAGGAACTTGTTCTGAAGAGTTGTTAAGAAGAAGGAAATCAAGTTTGAGATTTCAATGTTCTGAAAGTAATGAGGTATCCTAGTAGGAGTCATGTGGCACGTAGGTTCAACGAAAGTTTCAAGATCACAGTCCTGAAGATTTCAAGAGCTATTGGTAGATATTGTTGGCTCTGTCCGAAAACTTTAGTTTCTGAAGCATTTCAAGTCCGTCAATTAGTACTGGTAGTTCCTGTTGAAAGCTTCTGATTGCTTGTTCCACTCGTCTACGGCTTGTATTCTGTCGAACAGATGAAGTTACTCAAGAACATGATTGATTTATCATACGGGATCTCAGAGAAACTTGGTGAAGCATCAGTCAAGGGGGAGATTGTTGATGTAACAATGTGTCTGATACTTCAACAATTACTGACTGAAGATGCTAGGAATTTTCAAAGAGGAGAATGTGTTGATGAGCAAGAGATTTGTGGATTCGCCAGCAACGTCCAAGGGGGAGATTGTTGATGCACTTTCTGTGGACGTCACTGTCGAATAGACTAGGGTTGAGTCTTAGTAATGTGTTACATGAGATTGTGGTGATCCATAAGGGCATTTTATGGATCTGACGCATTTGTAAAATATAGGACAATACACTGAGCCAAGTTCGACCTATATACACTGGGCGAATGTGGAAGTTTTCCACATTTTCCACATTCGACCATTATAAATGGGCGAATGTGGAAATGCTCCACATTCGACCATTCAAAAGGGGCGAACGTGGAACTTGGGTTTTGGACTATAAATAGCAATCTCATGTGTTATTGTTCATTTGGTGATTTGAGTTTGTGCTTTGAATGCTCTCAAGGGGGAGGTCATGCCCGACCTCCCCGGCCACGAGATAGATGTTTATCCTACTGATGACAGTGTCTGTAACCGTTTCTGTATTAATACGAATCTGTGATGACGTTGTTATAGTTAATTTCTGTCTCGTCTCGAATTCCCCGTCTGAAACCGAGTTGTTTATGCGTATTCGATCCACGAGTTCGGTCCCTTAACCGGATTCTCATACTGTCTTGCAAAGGCCGTTGGTTGTAGAGACGGTGGGGACTGAGCCCGTTCTGGAGTTGACTCCTCAGAAGAAAAAGCGTTCTAGGCGCTCCAAGTCTCGAAAGTCTTCTGCTGAGGGAGCTGGCGCTAGTGGCTCGTTGTCCCCTGTTGGGAAAAGATTGAAGCTGGATGAATTGGTCCATAATGCTGAGGACAGCTTGCTTGGTATGGTATGTATTCCTCGTTATTTCATTGTTTGTTTGGTTTAGGTCGGTCTTTCTGCGTACTTATTTTGTTTCCTTTATCTTGTGCAGCTGATCAGATGGGGGATGGGGCACAGGGTAATGTGGCTGCTGCACCTATTAATGAGGGGTTTTTGGTGAACCCTACTGAAGTGGAGAAGACTCCTACTCCAGATAGGCGTCCTGTCACTCCACTTGTGCAGTCCCCCTTTCCTAAGACTGCGTTGCCACCGTCGCCGCCTCGTGAGACTGCGCAGGTAACTCCGCCACGCCAGGTGACGCCGGCTCGGGAGCCTACACCCCCCTTGCTGTGTCACATCACACAAACATTTCTTTAAGTTATTAATAATAAGTTTAAACCTAGCATTGACAAATGATATTATACGTATTTCTGTCCATCTCTCTTTGAATCCTTTCTTGTGACACAACCAAATTTGATATTCGCCTCACGTTTTATGAATAGGGTCACTGGTTTATTTGTTTGGCATTTTGAGACCATTCAATTATGACTAATTTCTTTATGAGTGGCAACAATAAATTAGGATATCCATTGCCGTTATCAGTGCATTATCCATTGCCGTTGATAAGAATATGTGTTTGAAGACGATGAATGTACAATTCGATGGAAAAGTGGATGCTAAACTAATTCTTAGAAAACAAGGAGCTTTTTTTTTTTTTTTTTTTTTTTTTTATAAAAGGTCATAGGTTTACTATCAAATCATTACTAAAGTCATTTACATATCGAACTCACACACATGTTATGTCAAACATATCCAAAATATCATCCTAGTATTATATATAGGCTTTTTAGAAACATATAGGTGGGAATAGGGGGGAGGTTCGCATAGAAGATAGAAAAATCATTGAAGAGTATATATGAAGTGCTCATGGGCCGTTGATCGCATTTCAAACGGATCTTTACGTATTACGTTTGTTATAAAAATAGATATATTAGATTCTCTATAAAATATATAAAAAATTGAATCCACAAAATGAGAAAAGTAAAATGTAATACGCTTATGTATACATACATGTTTATAATAATAGGGGAGAGTTATCTTGAGAACGCTAAATATTGTGAGAACCGTGAGAACAAGTAAAAAAATCAATCAAAATCAATTTTTTTTAATACAAACCTCATTATAATCAAAATACAACATTAATAAATGAATGTTCTTTTCAAATAATTCATCTTTTCTTGCAAAAACACTTTCAAATTAATTTTTTACACATGTGTAAATTAAACAGTATACACATGTATAAACAGTAAATTTACACATGTGTAAAAACAATTTATTTTCGTATACGTTTGAAATTTTACGTGTAAATTGTGTTTTTGAGATTGTATTTTAGTAATAAAGATAAATGTAAAAAGAAATTTTGAATTTAAATGGTTTTAGATGCCGTTCTCACGGTTCGCACGGAATATAAGTGTTCTCAAATTAATCTTCCCCTATAATAATATTATTTTATATATAAACCCCAAAAAAATAATGATAAGAAAGGAGTGTCCGACATATTTTCCAAAATTCTCATATTTATTTTTGAAATAAATTCAAAGTGTGAAGGAGGGTAAATTGGAAGGTGCTTTATGTTTGGACGCATCACATACGGGTATTTGACTCCAGCTTGGTTTGACCGGATCATGTCGCTGGGCTCCACAAAACATGAGGTTTATATTATTGTCAAGGAGTCAACCCATTCATATGCAACCTGTCGACCACCAAGCGGTTATGTGTAAACGGGTTTCTGGTTTCACTTGCTAACGGCCCATCATCCATGTGCATTAAATTATCCTATAGTTTACGCTTGTGTGGATATACGGTTGTGTGGATCTTATTGGCGTATCCCCCTGTTAGCCTTATGGATAGTGGGTTTGTGGGCGTGAGGCGATGCTGAAGGTAGAACTGAATAAAATTAAGAAGCATGATAAAGCTTGCACGGTTAATCAACATGTTTTAGTAATTTTTGATTTCGATACTTTTGGCTCCAGAGCTACTAGGTTTCTATACATACTGCAGAGGGTCGTACACAATAATTTCTCGACCCCTAAGAGCCAGGGTTTTGTTTATAGTAAGATAAGCTTTGCTATTCAAAAGGGATTTCTGCAGCAACTCATAGCCTATTTACCGGCCATCATGTTATAATTTGTCTTTTTATTGTGAGTTGAAAGTTCAAATGCAATTGAGAAAAAAAAAAAGAAATAAAAGTTTACAAAGGTTATAATAAAATATTTAGTCTTTTATTGTTAAATTTTTATACAACTTTATAAATTTTATGAATGGTTATAAAGTGTAAGGTTCATTTACAAATAAGTTTATCGTACTAAACATGAGAAGTGAAGAGGGATTTGTTTTTTTGAATTTTTTTCCAATCAGGTTAAACATGTTTTTTAGATGAATAATATTAGAAAAAATATTTTTTAAGCATAATTACGTTATTAGAGTAATTAAAGTAGTTTACGTTAGAGTAATTACGTAACTAAAATACATGTTTAACAAGAATGAAAAAAAAAAATCAAGAAAAAAAGATCTGTTCCACTTCTTACGTTAAAGCCTATTTGTAGGATAAAACCCGTTCCACTTCTTATGTTAAAGCCTATTTGTAGAATAAAACCCATTTGAAAAAGAAAAAAAAAAACTTACTAAGGTTATAATTTCATACAAGTTTTCAAGTTCTTAAATAAATTAGAACGTATATGACAAATAAAAAGCGAATAGAGTGTGTGAGAGCTCAATAATCTGGTCATCCACTCATCGTTATCAAAAGATAACACATTCTTGTTCATACGGCTACAGCCTAGAGGACAATGATTCCGACATCTACATATGTCGATATTGTGTGTTATTGACTTTAATTGAACTGTTACCATCTAATCTAACATTAGTAGAAATTACATAAAATAATTACTCCCGCGTGTGTATTTGTATCTTTCCTCAAGTGGCTCTTGAGAAGGAATGGACCACAAGGCATAAAAACGATTGAAGTTATGCCGATTCTATTTTGTGATAGCTTTAGCCACGTAAGTTGACTAACATCATTCATTTAATAATCACTATTTTTTGTGTGTGGGCACACGCACACACGTATAATATACTAGTGGAATATCCGTACGATGTAGGGATGACAATTGAATATGAACACGATGGGTAAACTCGAACTGACACATTTAAGATGAGTTTGGGCCAGGTAATTGAGTATGAGAACCGGTGTGGAGTAGTTTTTATTTTTTTGCGGGTTTGTAATTTGGTGATATAGTTGTTTACCTGACTTAATTACCCAAAAAAAATGTACTTGTTTACCGATTGTATATTGTATATAATTGTTTTTTTAGTATGTATATACATGATATCTCCATCTCTCCTTTTTTTTTGTTAAGGCAATTGCAAAGGCCTTAATCCCCAATCTTCTAATCCAATTATTTTCCTTATAACTTAATGATTTGTGAGCTTCTTACGATTGACATTTTTAATCTTTAGTTATTTTTATTTATAGACACACTAAAGTTATTTGATGTATTTAAATAGTGATAATGCTAATATAATTTACTAGTAGTTACTCAGTAGATACCCGACTGGTTTTGAGTTGAGATTACCCAACAGTTATTTTTTAAACTAACAGATTTACTCAAAACCCGCATGTTTACCCGATATGATGGGGATTCACCCAACTGAAACCTGGTGGGTTTTGGGATGTGTGGGACAAGGCTATCTAATCGGGTTTAGGGTTGGGATTACGTTAGCTCATCGCAAACTCATCCCATTGTCATCCCTGTGCGATGTGATGGGCAACACAAACAGTCGTGGTCACGTAACATGTAAATTTTATATTATTATTTTGAGTTAATTACTATTTGAGTCCTTGTATTAGTAGTTTTAACTACTTGAGACCAAAATTAAAATGTTTAACTACCTGAGCACTTGACTTTTTTAAACTTAACCATTTGGAGTCCAAAATCCTAACTTTGTCTAATAGGTTAGTTAACACCCACCACGTGCACCCCACATGAGGGGCACATTCATCATTTTAACCCTCTTTTAACCCTTCGCCTCCTCTCTTCTTCTCTTTATAATCTGATAAAGTTTCTCCAAACCTTAACACCTTATTGATGAATAATTAAGCAATCAACATGGTCCTTTTCCCCTGTGGGTTTGCAAAAACGATTCACACCTCATGGACTACAACAAATCCCAGTCGTCGATTCCATTGTTGTGCTAGAGCTGTAAGTTCGTGTTTTGTTATTTCTTCAATTTTTTTTACCTTTTACCTGATGGATTAAATATTGTAGGATTTGATATGGATTTGTTAGTTGGGCTGATCCTGCAATGTGCAAATGAGCAACTGACAGTATTCCCGGATTACTTAGATTAACAATCACGAGGAGATTGGAAGGAAGAGGGATTTATAGCTGAAAAAAATGAAACTACTATTATGCTTTAGTTGGGTTTTCTTTATGATCTATTTTGTAACTAGATGATAGATATTTTGTAATCTGTTGTAATCAACTAACCTCGTTTTGCTGTTATTTTCGTAAAGGTCAAATGGAAATCATGTATTAGCAAGTTTTAGTGAAATGCAATCGACTTTTAATGTCAAACTTATGATTTGGCAACTATGTTTAATTTTGAGGTTTTTTTTTACATTGCAAATGCATTTTCCATGTTTAACATCAAATATGTTGACTTTTAAGGTCAACGTTAAGGATTTGCAAATACAGTTGCCAAATTAAGTACATATATGGTGACAAAAAATTATAACTTTGAATACAAAGGTCAACTTTAACCACTTTATTTACATAAGCAGATAAGTTGTATAGTTTAAGTAAAACTGAAAATACAGTTGCCAAATTTGTATGTTTGACCACAAAATAGAAAGATGAAAACACCACATTCAAGTACTAAAAACCTGTTCAACCCAAAAGTTCAAAACACCACATTCAAATACCTTTATACCAACCTGAAAACAACATTTAAGAACATTAGCAAACATCAAATTATCATTCCACAAATGTCATAGGCTATTACAGAAGTGTTTTAAAATACCATTACATCAAAGAACATCACCGAACATCAAACGACCACGTTTGAAAATACTATTACATCAAAAGACCGGACATAAATGACACCATAACTACATTTCTTGACTAGGGATCGATAATCTTCTTCTTCTTACTAACCTGTGACTGTGAAGCTTGAGTCTTATTGGCATCCTTTCTCTTGTTACCAACCTATGAAGCCTGGACCTTTTTACCAACTTTGGCCTTGTTACCACCCTGTCCCTTGCAACTCCTAGAGTAATGTCTCTCGTTCCTACTTATACCATAAGTTTTGCTTGTTCCTTTCCTAGTTAGTTTCTCATTCTTGACAATTGATTTTTCAATCTCAACTTTTGTTTTCTTCCTCTTTTTCTTCTTGGGCCTACATACTTGTGTGTGATGTTTAAAAGGGTGATGGTTGTTGGCCATTCAGATGATGTCCAGATTCTCTCCATTAATACGTTTGGTGGTTTTCATGTATATTTTTTTTTCCAATTCTATAGTCAGTAAACCTCATATACCCATGACTCCACATAACCTACTTGTATACCATGCCATACCATGTCCCAAATGGCAACCACAACATGTTTACTGTTCGAAACTTATGCCCGATACTCATCATTTTACGTTGCTATCTCGATACGATCCACAAGAGTTACACTTTGTAGGACAAACAAGTAATAAATGTATATTGTTAAATATATAGTTATAACACGATATGTGGATTTATTATTAGAGAATAATTTAAGAAAAGGATATTACTATTGGAGAATAATAATACATGTGTTTTATTAAAGGTTAATAAAATACAAGAATGTGTAAATATTATATTAAGGAATAATAATATGGAGGGACTTAATTATAATTAGTTAATTAAGAAATATGCTTGTGTGACAAGATAAAAGATTAGGGTTTAATGTGTAAATAGTTTGACTATTTAATCACATTAACTTTGAGAAAATAAGACCTAATGCATAATTAAAAAACCCTAGCCACCATAACTCTCCATCTCCTCTCCCTCTCTTTGCGTGAATAAGGGGGCCTCCCCCTTGTGTGGTCGTGAACCACCATCAACCACCACGATACCACATATCCATTCCATGTGTTGACTCAAGGATTTGGAGCACTCTTTTTTGGTTTTCTAGCGGAACCGTTTGTCAATCTATCGTGCTGCAAATGTAAGACCCGTCCCGAATTACCAAGGCTTAATGCCCTAAAACACGGGATCAGTTGTGTTAAAAACTGGGGTTAACTTAAATTTTGAGAGATTAATCGTGTACTTAACAAGTTTTGTCGTGTCCCGTAGGATCAACCAACTTAAAACGAGGCTCACATCACACAAAAGAGTTTACAATCCCGTTATATTGTTTACATGTATCTATTTTCTAATTAAGTTGCAACCCCGTATAGTTCAGGACTCAAAATCGAGTGTGCGGAAGCGTTTTAATAATCTTGTGCGCGTTCGGTTCTTCATAAGTGGCTTGATCTTCTTCCCATGCTCCTTAAGATTGGTACCTAGGGTTAACATCAAGAAATAACCCGATTAAACTTGCCTAAACGTCCAAGGATTAACGAGAAAACAAAAACAAACATTTCAGCCCTGCAAGCCATATATGAAAACTACATCAGAAGTCTTATGCGACCGTTTACCATTTTTCAGTGAAGTCTTAGACGGTCGTTTCGCTTTTCTGTTTAGACTATAAATATTAAAAGTTCTTGATACACCACAAACGCACGTTTTGAAATACCAAGGAAACCTTATGCGGCCGTTTCAAAGGCCTGTGTAAACTATATCAAAACTACCATTTTTCACCATTTCATGGCCTAAACTTTAAGCTTGTATTAGATGTTTTTCCAAGCTATATATCCAAGTATTCTGGTTGTTGCAAACACTTTAAGAGGCCGTTCATAACCTCATTAGGTTTCTACCAATTTGGATTCTTTTTTATTTGGATTTGGTTGTTTTGACCAGCTTAGGACTAGTTCCACTTACCAAGTGATGTAGACTTGTTTTTCCAACCATAACTTACTTATTCTAGTATCACTAACTATTATTAGTTCCCAACTAGGCAATTAGCTCATAGCTTATGTGTTTTATCCGATATGGATCTTTTAGCCCGTTTAGGACCATATGCACAAGTTTCATACCAAGGTTAGTTTCCAAGGGTATTGTATCGCCATTGTACATTCCTTAATCATCTGAGTCTTGTCATGGGTTCATCCTTGCTCTCACAATCCTGTAGGATGCTTATGCATTGAACTCATAACCGGGTGGATCAAGGTATGCACATTGCTTACCATTGCCAAGCTATACCTTGTATGTAGTTTCTAATTTACTTAGCCTTTGACAGATACTTAATACTAAAGGTATGGGTCAACTAGTTACCATGTCGTGCTCTTGTCACCGTTTTTGGCAATGCCCTCACATCCATGGACGTGTGGTCCAAACCAGCTTGGTGCAATTGCCCGGTTAACACTGTCACAAGACCCATTACTAATTAACCCATTCCAACATATGTAAACATACGAATCACAAATTTACCTTGTCTAGCATACGCATTAGACATATATGCTATTCTATAAAGTTGTTAGAACAACTTACCTTTTCTTGCCTTCCAAAAATCTTCAATCCTTACCGCTTTGGCTTCTAAATCTTTAAACCTTGACACCTATTGAATGCTCAAGGCATATAGGCATTTAGTTACTTGATTCTTGTGTATCTACCACATTGGTTAAGTGGTGTTTTCAATTAGACACATGATCACATAAGGTTTGATGTTAGCTTTCTTTCAAGCATTTCATCGAACACCTTGTGTGCAACAATTTCACAACTAACTTATCTTAAACTTTTGGATTACATGACTTGCCATAACCTTGGTTACACATAAATAAGGGTTGATTTCACCACCCAACATGTTTATGCATCATAGTACCAACCTCTAGTGCACAATTTGCATCATATTAGTATAGTCCATGTCTAGACTCAAAACCCACCTCGTATGTTTATTCAAGAATCAATCATAACATCATATAGCTAGAATTAAACCATTCTCATAATGTTTCGACACATAATTAAGGGTCATAATCATGTTAGAACACTTAGACATCATCAATTCCATGTTTTGACAAGAACCCTAAATAATCATCTTCTAAATACTATGGTTTTTGATGCAATAAAAGGGTTCTAGAGTTACCTTATCATGAGTAGAATACTAGATTATCAAGAACTTGCTAATGCACTTGTATGAACCTTTGATTTGGGGCTGAATTGATCTTGTGTGTGAAATTGAGTGTGTATGTGTGTGTTTTGGTGTGGACATCGATCTGCACTTGGTGTGTGTGATCAATTCCCACCAAGTTCGCAATATCCCCCTCTTCTTTTCAAGTTTAGCATATTGACAAGTTCAGCCCCTCCCTTATTTAGTGCAAGTTATTTGCTAATTAGACTAATCATGTTAGATTTGAAACTTATTTTTATTTTTTCACGCTAACGGGACTAACAAAATTGTTTGTGGACCATTTGTCACGTTTTATTTAATTTGTTAATCAAGTCCTGAATACGCATGTTTAATGACAAGCATGTTTACGAGATTTGGGGCGTTACAACAAATTTGTGGTTCGTTGAGGTATATTACTAAACATCATATCGTGTGTATTTAATTATTTACACATGTTTTGCAATTATATTCAAGGCAGAAATCATTCGGTTTTGTGTTTTGCTGCCGCTTAATTAATATGTGATATATTATCAATATTTGTGAAATATGATTTTATAAATAAAATTAAAAACCGTATGAGGATTTCCAACAGTGGTATTAGAGCCATTTTGCATGTATGTAAATATTAATATTTACGATCTATGTTTTATTTTGTCAAAACTTTTGTTTGACAAAAGATCGTGCCTTTTATCGTTTTTGTTGTGTGATTGTGATTATATAAAAATCGAACCCTTGATCCCGTGGTGTGTTTGTGTTTGTATGATGTTTGCATTTTTGGTGGTTTGTATTTTTGAATCTTGTATTATTTTATGGTTATTTTGGATCCTGTTGTAATAGTTTGGTTTATTTTGTATTTTTAATTTTATTGTAAAATTGGGAGATACAATGAACCTGGACAAGAATTCAAAAATGGAAGAGAGAGATTCTAGATCTGGGTTAATGGTGATTGGTGTCGGATGGAAGGTCTTTATAACGAGATTAATGAGAGAATTCATACTTGGAGAAGAAGAAAAGGGGTTGGGGCCGAAAATTTTAAATATTTTTGGCTCCTAGGCAGATTATTATTATTATTTTTGGCTTAACCTTTTTAGTTCTTAGACCGTTTATTTTTTTTCGTCTCTTGGTGGCTCCAACGAAACCAAACAAAACCCTAGTGGCTCGATTTATTGTTTTGTGTGGTTGATTTATTTAGATAAATAGTTATAACCTACAAAACTATTTCACAATTAAACGACAAGTTAAATAAAATGAGTTTTATGTTAACTTAGAAAGGTAAATTAATTAAAGGAGTTTTACTAATAGATAAACATTTGGCTAAACTAAAGACTTAATTACAACATAGTTTAATAAAGATATTTTATTAAATTAAAGTAAGTTTGCGATGTTCGATCAACGTATAGTTTTAAATAGTGTATTTAAAATTAATCGAGTTGACTGATTTGAAAGGAGTATTCAAATATATCATGAACAAAGTAAAATGAGTTTTACATAATTGCACGACTTGCCTCATGTTACAAGTCGTCTATAATACTTAAACCTATTCGGTAAATCTTAAAGTAAAATCCCAATGAATCAATATTATAGTGCCGTCCTTAATTGAAGATACGCAACCAAATCAATATCCCCTTGTGTTAGCGATTACCCTGCACCTAGACTACCATTTGGACCTGAGGTGACACTTCATGATTCCTAACTTAGTTAGGCCGAAGACACAATCTCAATTAGGAACTAATATCACTTAAATTGTTAATGGGCACAATTGCGGGTAAATGTACCTGTTCTTGACTTATGTCAACGGAACCGCAAATCGAGAGTTATGTAGAGACACAATTGGTAATAGTTACCTACTCACAAAGTAAACACAAAATGAAAAGTTTCTTAGCCATATCATGATGTGTTTATGGAATGGGATCTCATATCCTAAAATATATTTTATTATTGGGTAATGAAATTGATTAAGATTGGGCATGAAAATACTAAAACTTTATTTTGAACTTTGTAGATGGCTTATAACAATAACAACAATGCAAACAATGGTCTCAACTTCACCTTTTCGATAAAATCCATTCTTGAAAATGAAAAGCTTAACAACTCCAACTTCATGAATTGATATCGAAACTTGAAAATTGTTCTCACGGCTGAACCTAAAATTTATGTTTAGGATGGACCGATGTGATATCCCGCATTTTAAGGTTCATACTCTAACTAAACTCTAGTTAATTTGTACTTACATTCACAAAATTTAATTAACTAGGGTTAGTTAGCTGAGTCACAGATTGTACAGTTATAGGTTAATAACTACATGAAACGGTAATTCAGGGAATTACCGGACTACTTACACGAGTATTGAACCCCGAACGTTGGTGAAATAATAAAATAAATAATTGTGAAATAGTTGTTTGATATTATTTGCATGTGATTGTGTGAAACTATTTGTGAATTGTTATGCAACTACGTTTATTTAAGCGAAACACATCACGGAGCTCATAACCGACACCCAACGAATTGATAATATAGTTCGGGTCTAAAAATATTGGGTTGGACATTGGCGATGTTTGGGTTAAATGTTTAAGGCCCAAAATAAAATGAAAACAAAGAAAAAATATAATATGCTGAGCCCAGCCCAACCGAAGTGGACCGGGTCAGCCAGAACGACCATTCACACGACCGATCGACCATTCACCGGGGAATCGACCTAAAACACCTATAAATCAATTTTAACCCCACTTTTTATAATCACGCAACCCTAATCCTCCTCTAAACATCCAATTACGAAAATATAACCCCCTCACACCTGCTAAGGCTCAAGAACATCATTCGGGAGGCTTAGAAGGTGTTCGGTTCGTGATTGTGAAGAGCTTCGGTATAACAACTAATTCTTTAATGTTTTATCTTCTTAATTATGTTTTAAAACAGTATAAAATCAATTGTCCAGGTCTGATGTGATTTTATAAAGATTAAAACATGAGTTTTATAAAAGATTAGCATGATAAACATTGAGTTCTTATGATTGTTATGTGATATGTTACATGATAATGCATGATTATGTTTTGTGAACATGTAGGGTTATTAGATATTAATATTTATGATAAATCTTGCATGTTTTGATCAGATTTATACACGAGAAGTCTTGTATTATGTTCATATGATGTTTTAAATCGATATCATACATCTAGGGTTTGTAGAAGTTAAGATTAATGCATGTTTAAAAACGGATAGATTGTATGTGTCGACTTGTAGGCTCTATAACATGATCTTAAACTACTTGTTTTGATTTTTTCTTTGTATGAATATGTTAATCATGGTCTTAACTTTTCAGAGTGTGTAAGATTGTGCGTTTTTGGTTATTTTTGATATGTTTTTGGAATTTTATACAAACATGAGTCAAATCTGGTTTTTGGGTTAAGAATTTAGGTCAACTTTAAATGACCATAACTCGAGTTTCACAAGAAGTTAGGTCACAAAAATTGGTCAGTAAGTTGGTATATGAATATCTCAATCAATTAATCCACAATTATCTAATTTCATAATTCACCAACGTCCGGGGTTCACTACTCATGTATATAGTTTGTTAATTCCCCGAATTACCACTTCATGCAGTTATTAACTTATAACTGTGCAACGTGTGACTTGTCTAGCTAACCCTAGTTAAGTAGAATGCAAGGAATGTAAGTACAAGTAACTAGAGTTTAGTTAAAGTGAGAACCTGAAATTGCGGGGTATCACATCCCCAAGTTGAAAAGAATTTCGTTCCGAAATTCAGCAAGTAAACAATAAAGCCAGTTAAAAATGTGTGTGCTTGGTTCCCGGATGTCACATCATGCCCAAGTTGAAAGGAATTTTGCCCCAAAATTCACTTTGAGCGAGCTGCTTTATGTTCAACGTTTGATCTATGCACAGGTCCAGGTTTAGTAAAGAGATGCGGGTATTTGAGCCGCATTTGATCCCCGCGTTCCCACGTATATTCCGGTCCTAGACGGGAATTCCATCGCACCTTAACAATCGGTATGGTGCTCCGTCTGAGTTTCTTGACACCCTGCTCACGAACTGTAGCTGTGTCGTCCACCTGGATCTTCTCCATGGCTCCACCAGTGTTGTATCCGATAGGCACTTCTTCAGATTTGATACGTGGAATACATTGTGCACTCCACTGAGTTCATCAGGTAGGTTTAACCTGTAAGCTACTACAGGTTTTGATCATTTTCTTTTGGAGCTCTAATGGAGAAGAGAGACATCATTGGGTGTCATGGGAGACCATTTGTTTTCCTAAGGAGGAAGGGTGTGTTAGAATTCGTTCGTTACATCAAGTGATGCAAGCCTTGCACATAGGCGTGGAATTCTATACTATAAAGGGGACTCTCTTTTCTTTGGGCTATGTTCATGCGAAGCAAACAGGGTGCCCTCACAGGGCTGTTCTCTCTTCAATTCCTAGGAGTGCTTCTCATTGTTGGAGAGTCATTCATGCCCAGCTGGACTTTGTTTTATCCCACGCCTTGTGGTCTATCGGTAAAGGTAACATTTTTTGGCATGATATGCGGTTGAATTCTCCTCTGCAGGTAGACAAGCCTCCTCGGCCTCATATCTCTTTCAAAGAGGCCTTTAATGACCCCAATATTTGATGGATGAAATTCTGAGTTGGATCCTATACCCATTCAATAAATTCAATCTATGCGGGGCTGTCTTTCTGGGCAAACTTCACTGGCTACTTCATCCTGATGGATCCCTTCTCTGTTTCTAGTGCATGGGAATCGACACGGGCTTCTCATCCTTCTGTCTACTGGTGGAAATATGTTTGGAATAAATGGGTACACCCAAAGGCAGGTTTTTTGGCGACTTATGCATAAGGCAATATCTACTGATGAGCGTATGAAGTCTCTGGGTTTTCGGTAATAAATGGGTACACCCAAAGGCAGGTTTTTTGGCGACTTATGCATAAGGCAATATCCACTGATGAGCGTATGAAGTCTCTGGGTTTTCGGTTTATCTCTTGTTGTCTTTGCTGTTCCAGCCTTCATAGTAAATCCATCTCGAATCTCTTTGTTCAAGGAGAGCTGGCTGCATCCCTTTGGTCCTTCTTCGCGTCTCATCTTAACATCTCAATATCTTGCTTGGACAACCAGTCCATGCCAACCACGAGATCAAAGCTTCCTAGGGTTATAGGTAGAAGATCGATGGCAAATAATTGCCCATCTAGCTCGAGCTTACAGTCACGATGGATGTGGGTTACCTCAACATGCTTTCCATCAGCTAGTTCTATAGAATATGGGGTATCAAGAAAAGTAGGAACCATCCTTAGTTATTTGCTAAGTTTTAATAACACAAAACTATAATCTGCACTAGTATCATATAAAACAGAAGCGGGAATGTCGTTTTAAGAACACGTACCCATCACAACTTTGCTATCAATCCTAGCGTCCCTAGAGCCAATCACAAATGCTCTTCAACGAGCCCCATTGTTGTTGTTGTTGTCAGTTTTGGTAGTATTGTTGTTGTTATTTCCCCCATTGTTTCCATTTCCGTTCAGCTGGGGACAATCCCTCTTAAAATGATTCTCTCTACCACACTGGTAACACCCTTTACCACCCTTCTATTGCTGACCCTGTTGTGGTGCCTGCTGATTTCCCTGAACATTAACCCGACAGTCCTTCTGTACATGCCCCATCTTACCACAACGATCACACTTGCCCTTGTTACATGGACCGGAATGGTGATAGTTGCATTTGTTGCATTTGGGACGATTTCCCTGATAACCTCCCTGGGGGTGATTGCGGTTGCTACTACCACTGTGATTGTCATGCCTCTTGTTCTGCTGCGACTCGTTTCCATTATTTAAGAGTTTTCCAGACGCATTCTCCCACTTTCTTTTGTTGTCATTATTACCAGAAGATGAAGCACCACGAGGGGGTAGCAGTCCCTTTTCCACCTTCTGATCAGTCAGCTGGTGTGCCATACGAATTACCTGCTGAATGTTGTTGAAGTTCGCAGCAGTGACCATTCCCTTGATCTGAGGCACCAAGCCCTTGATGTACAGCTCAATACGCTTGTAGAGTGGAGTAGAGTAATTTGGACACATTGTCGCCAGCTCATGCGACCTACTAGTATAACTCTCAATCTCCGACCCCACCATCTTCAGGTTAAGGTACTCAGTTTCTAACTTCTAAATCTCATCCCGAGGACAATACTCCTCCTTCATCAGTTCCTTGAAATCTGCCCAAGGTGTAGCATTGGGCACCTCAACACCTAGCATCTGTTTCTGAGCATTCCACCAGGATAATGCCGCATTCTCAAGTGTAGTAGTGGCATATATTTAACCCTGTCAGCTGGCGGGTAGTTACACATGGCAAAACACGATTCCAACTTTTCAAACCACCTCAGTAGCCCAACTGCTCCTTCAGATCCTCCAAAATTCCGAGGCTTGCAATCCATGAATGATTTGTAGGTACAAACTGGAGGGTGATGAGCAGGTTGGCCTAAGCACAAAAGCGAAAGTCACGAATGAGAAAGAGAGCTTAACGCTAGAGTCTAAGGAAAGAGGGTAGAGCGAAGTGCGTTTCCAGCTTGGTAAGCTGCAGGGCCCACAACCACCATGTCATTGATAAGTGTGTTCAGTTCCTCATGTGTCATGTTGATGTTTCCTCTACCGTGACCTCTTCCCGCCATAGCAATTCTACATTTACACTATACCCATGAGAAAACAATAATATGTCCCACATACAATCGTTCACACAGTACAAGTAAACTAGAATATAACATGAATGATAGATGCGAGAATAAGATAAGGTAATCGAAAGAAGATAATAATAATAATATCAAGAATAATTCAAACATAAGTCAATCGGTTCTTAAGTCTCACAACGATAAAATAGAAGTCACTACAAGAATAAATATAAATACTAGAATAGTAAAAAAATCAATCGTCCCCGCGCGATCCATGGAAACGCAGGAGCCTTCATCCTGGCTCTCATCCTGAATCTCGATCTAATTGGCTCTTCTTTCTCCTCCTATGGCTCGAGCTCATCCTTGAGTGCTGCATCAAGTGCTGCTCCAAGAGCATCAAATCCTCCTTCCATAGGGTCCTCCTCGGGATCCTCCTCTAGTTCATCTTCATTTTGCCCCAAAGCTTCCATAAGTCTATTACGTACTGTATTCAAGTCCTGTCTAATGGCTGCTAAATCCTGTTTGGTGGCAGTCAACTCCTGCCTAGTGTAACACCCCAACCGATGGCGGAAACAACGAGGTGTCACGTATGAATGATTGTTCAGTAGCTCATGGTAATACATATGTTTAAATAATCCTTTATTTCATTACAATATTGAATTACATTAAAGTCTTGAATGAAATCTAATACATCAAACAAACAAACGAAACTTAAAACTTCAAATAACTCCTCATGCTAGCTTTAGACTTCAAGCATCAATATTTCCTGTTGAGTTTGGAAAAGATGGGGGGGTCAACTAGAAGTTGGTGAGAATACATAAGCCAAGTCAAGCAATAAGTTTAAAAGAATAAAAGTTTAGCAATTCATATGTCTAATGTAAGTTTAAGTCTACATGAATAAACAACAAGTATAGTATGCACATAATCAATCCTCCGACAAAGTTTAGGTCCATCCCGCATCCACGGTTCACCTTAATATAACGTTGGAACGATAACAATCACCCGCGCTCCCCATACAAGATGGTCAACGAATCTAGGTGGGGTTGTCAATCCAATAGATCTATCATTGTATATCGCCGGCTTGATCAGGGTTAATGATTATGCAAGTTTAAGTTTAAGTCTAATAGTCTTTGTCTAAGTCATGAGGCATTAAAGTTTACAACTAGACATGTATGTAGAATTGCTTAAGTATAAAGTTTCAAGTATAAAGAATTGCATAAACAAGGTTACGTAAACTCACCTTAGCAAAGTGTTAAGTCTTGTGAAATAGAATAAGTGTAGTCCAACGTTGCCAAGTATTACCCTATGTTTAAGGTAATAAATAAGTCTAAGTATTTCTAGTCTACAAGTATTTTCTAGGGTTCCTAATTTGGGGATAAGTAATTGCTTGATTATTAATTAGGTAAATTGTTATAAATACAAGAAATTCAGAAAATAAATAAATAAAAGACCATTTGTAGATTTTTGACTAAAGATGGTCATATTATAAGGTTTTAAGTATGAAAATATTTTTTATAAAATTATTTTCTCAAAAATTATATAATTAGTATATTTATTTCTATTTGTCAAAATATGATTTTAATATCTAAAAATATCAAAATTAAAGAAATTTCAGATTAAAATTTATATTTCTATTCTAAATGAACAAAAATAATTTATGTAAAATTTTGGTATAAAAATATTGAAAAATGAATTTATTATGAATTTAATACGATTAAAATAGATTAAATTGATTAAAAATAAATTAATTAATATTTTTCAAAACTAAAATTTAGTTTTATAAAGGTCATCAGATTATAAGGCTAGAATAATTTTTGTGAAATTTTATAAATCTGTTTGGATATTTTTATAGAATTTTAAAATTATTTATGAATAAACTTGTAATATTTATAATATATAATAAATAAATGATTTTTGAAAATTTAAAAATTGTATAATAAACATTATTATCAGATTAACATAAAATAATTTTTATAGAATTTATAAAGCATTTTTAGTATTTTAAAACTATTTTTAAAAGAATAAAGACAATATGAGTATAAAGGGTAACTTAAAAAAAAGGGTGTTTGTGACAGGATTCGAACCCGGGTCTGTGACCAGTTCGTGGCTTAATCACAAGCCTAGCCACCAACTGGGCTAGACCCTGAGAACGATTTGTATTTGATTTCAAATAGTTATAATCACTCCTTAGATTTAATCATGATTTATCAAAAAACATAAAAACGTTGGGGAACCAGACTCGAACTCAAGTCCCTCAGCGGTTCACGATTTAAACAACACAGGTATCACCAACTGATCTATAGGTCAGTTGGTGATTATCTTCAGTTTCTGTTATATAAAAACGATGACTGCACAGTGTCATCTTCCCCAATATAAACCTATGAACCCTAGATTTCCAATCCAACCAATTACCGAACAATAACCCGATTATTCATGGGGTTATTGTTGTTCCAGGGCCGATAAACCTAACCAAAACAAGAATTAATACTTACAATGCGATTAAAGCTTCGAACGGACGGTCAAAATAAAAGTCAAACCGAAGCAAAATTGAAGATTTGAAAGAGTGTAAGGATAAATTGAGTATGGGGGTTTGATTATCGGCGAGTTTAGGTCTAAGAGAAGGGTTCAATTTATACTAAAACATACGGATTGCACGATTGGAAGGTAAGACCTAGGGTTAATTATAAACGCGTAAAAACTTTATAATTGGTATGGTTTAATGGTGATTCTTGGCGTGGGGAATAAGCTGGAGTGTCGGCCAAAACATTCCATACATATCACGAACAAGAAACGCGGATTGATGTTTGATTTGGAAAGGATTGGATCGTTGTTGACTTTCAAAAGTCAATTGGGCATGATACAGAAAGGGCTATGTTTATACGCGTCTGAATGTTATCAACAATCATGATGCAGCCCAGTTGGTTAAGACGTGTGTATATTTGGGCCTGCCATGGGCGCGGGTTCGATTCCCGGCCCATGCCTTTTATTTTTTTGTAATTATTTTACTATTATTATATTGTTATAAGTATATAATATGATTATATAAACCCGAATATGTCACAAAATATTTTTTTTTTTGAACATACAAGAATGATAAAAATGTGACGTTTTTATTAAATAATTATTAGTTTAAGGTGGTTAAAACATATATTGTTTAAAACAAATACATTTTTTTTTATTAATTAAAAATTTGGGGAAAAAGTGCGATGTTACAGTATCCCCTACTTTTCGAAACTTCGTCCCGAAGTTATAAAAAAACACAGGCTTGAGGGTGATTGGGTAGAAATTAAGGCAGTTGTGGTTTGGTTAAGACACGACATGAATTTATAGGTAATAGAATGATCTGTTTCGAATAATTTGGATAAGAGGTTTGATATGTGTGAGTTTTAAGGATTAGATTAGGTTGGTCTGACATCGCAAGGAAAATAAGAATCTAGCAAAACACTAAACTTAAGTTTTTGGAATTTTGAAAGAAATGCGTGAGTCGATTGACTATAGAAAGACTACATGAACTACTAGGTAACTAGAGTTTTGTAATTGATTAGCTACCGAAAAACCTTGATAGAATTTCACACTACCTTAACGTACCTGTAAATTCATGATTACGTTCCGGACCGTAATCACCAATTTACCTTACATTAGGGTTTTGTGTCCTTCTATGACTCTTAACACACATGTAAAATAATACAATTAACTTTGTGGTTGAATCGTATACAATGTATCCAAAAATAAGTTCAACTGTTGAGCAGGAAAAAAAAAAGACCTCTACCAGTCAGTGAGTAAGAACCTCTACCGATTGTTGAGCAGGTGCGATAGCCTCTACCAGTCGTTGAGCAGGTTGTAGGGCCTCTACCGACTGTTGAGCAGGCATGATGACCTCTACCAATCGTTGAGTAGGTTATTTGGTACTCTACTAACTGTTGAGCAAGTACTTCATCCTCTATTAGTTGTTTGATTAAGTGTAACAATTATTTCACACATAAATTGCAAATTGATAATATGTACATGTAAGCAATCAAGTATCAAGTATATAACATGCGAGTTGTAATAGAGTTGCCCTAGACAAGGTTAATGACTCTAGGTGTGTCTATAGCAAATAGTTTATGTTCCATGCTTCCAAGTATCATGAATAATCAGATGTTCAAATAGACAATCAAATCCTCATGTATAACTAAGGATTAAGTTTGATGCAACACATAATCAAGTTTCAATAGTTTGGTTATCATGGGTAACTAGCTCATGTTTGAGAAGGTGAAGGATATGAATTTAGTTCTTGAGAGGATGATGAAAAATCTCGAAGCAGAATCAAGGTTACGAGAGATAGTGGATGTGAAGATGGTTGATAAGGAGTTTATTTTATAGTAAGGAGATTATGTAGCAGTGTAAATTGTGGGGTTTGGATCAAATATTAAATCGAGTGTATAGGAAAACACGATCGTGGTGACACCAAAAAATCGTAAAAGTTCGAACATGTTGAAAATAAGTAGGTGTCAAATGAGGAATTTGGAGACTAAGTTTTGTCCCTATAGAAGGAAAGATTCCATTTTCAAAATGGGTTTGTGTATAATGCAAAAGTCGTTAAATAGTACATATTAAGTGAGCTTAGATCAGATTATCCCAGTTAGTCAAAGATTTTAAACACGACATTAGGTTTTTATAGATCAAAGTGACATTAATATCGAGAATCCTTTGTTACGCTAATGAATAAACATTTGAATTTAGAAATTAAGTTTATGGACATCGTTTGACAAAAATTATTTTTTTTTTCCCATAGTTTGACAATATTAAGAAATCTTAAGCGTTGTGCTAGGGTATACTCAGGTTATGAGGTTACAGTTTAAAAAATATATAATATGTTGAGAAAAGAAAATAATATGATTTGGGTAGGGTGTTGAAAATATTTACACAAGTGGCTAAGATGGTAAGGTGAAGTGTGATTGTGAAATCCATATATTATTATGAAATGGGATTGATTTAAGCTATAAAATTTTGAGATTTTAGAGCTTAGTTTTTAAGGAAAGTGAGTGTAATCATTTATTCATTAAGTAAAACGAATAAACGAAAACGTTGACTTATCAAAGCTTCTAGATTCTAATAACATAGTGAAGACATGCTTTAGCCTATAAGTGAACACTCATCCCGAGAATTCCCAGGTAGGCATCCGGGTCCCTCGTCTGATTGGGATTTATGCGCAATGCCAGTCCTAGACAGAAAACTCAGAATACAGGCGTTCACCCTTCCAATTGCACGTGTTCGTTATTAAAATCTAGAACTTCGACGGGATCTTCAAAGGCAGTTCAGGTTAGGGCCTGATAATTTTGTCCTATTAGTCTAAGGGTGGATCCAGTGATGGAGAGCAATCATCTTGTAGAAACTAGAGTAGGGGTAGGAAGTAGGATGGAGATAGAAACAAGTAGGGTTGCAAGTAAAAGAAACAAGTACTGGTTAAAATCCTATGGTTATAGACTAGATTATTTTTCTAATAACCTAATTCCCTATAACCATGGCTCTGATACCAATCTGTAACACCCCAACCGATGGCGGAAACATCGAGGTGTCACGTATGAATGATTGTTCAGTAGCTCATGGTAATACATATGTTTAAATAATCCTTTATTTCATTACAATATTGAATTACATTAAAGTCTTGAATGAAATCTAATACATCAAACAAACAAACGAAACTTAAAACTTCAAAATAACTCCTCATGCTAGCTTTAGACTTCAAGCATCAATATTTCCTGTTGAGTTTGGAAAAGATGGGGGGGTCAACTAGAAGTTGGTGAGAATACATAAGCCAAGTCAAGCAATAAGTTTAAAAGAATAAAAGTTTAGCAATTCATATGTCTAATGTAAGTTTAAGTCTACATGAATAAACAACAAGTATAGTATGCACATAATCAATCCTCCGACAAAGTTTAGGTCCATCCCGCATCCACGGTTCACCTTAATATAACGTTGGAACGATAACAATCACCCGCGCTCCCCATACAAGATGGTCAACGAATCTAGGTGGGGTTGTCAATCCAATAGATCTATCATTGTATATCGCCAGGCTTGATCAGGGTTAATGATTATGCAAGTTTAAGTTTAAGTCTAATAGTCTTTGTCTAAGTCATGAGGCATTAAAGTTTACAACTAGACATGTATGTAGAATTGCTTAAGTATAAAGTTTCAAGTATAAAGAATTGCATAAACAAGGTTACGTAAACTCACCTTAGCAAAGTGTTAAGTCTTGTGA
>JAUTDX010002051.1:0-67864 GCA_030844895.1 Ambrosia x helenae
GAATAACATCCTCGCAGGCTCTAGCATGCTTGTCAACCTTCTTTGGCTCTGCTCTCAGCATCGTTTGCCCAGCCGCAAACCCACTATCTCTAAACTCGACTAGGGGGGATACGCCATGAAATCTACGCAAGTGTGTTTCGCGCCTGCCTAGCCAAAAGAGCACATCCGTTGCACGTAAAATAAATCTTCCCTCTGTCGGCTCCGTCAGAAACTTAACCGGCACCTCCTTCTTTGCCGATATCCCAGCTCGCCTGAATATATCTCATAAGGCATTTTGAACCAAATCATGGCGATACTTGAACCCTGACTGTAGTGGACCACTATATAACCACAATTTTGTCAAACATAAATTCATTTTATATAAAAAAAGGAGTTTTCTATCACTATTTTATCAATGTTTTGAAACTTGTGCTTTCTTTTCTTGTAAAGTAGTTATAATTTTCTGTAAATTTACTCCAAAACAGTACATTCTATAAAAATAAATGAATCATTTATGATAAGTTGCAACTTAAAAAGGTGTTCGATTTTTTTAAAACGATCAACTAAAGTATTGCCGGTACTCTATACGCGGCCCCCAATGGCCGAAAGGGGCCCCAGACGGCCTCTAGTCCGTACGGACAGAGCCCTTCGGCCCACCCGTCTCCTGATCCAGGGAAAACCCGGCCCGCATACCCGCCCGAAGGCACGACGTAGTGAACCGGTAAAACCTGGATGTATCAGGAGTCGAACCCATGACCACAAGGATCAAGTGTCTCTCCATCACTTCCCAACACCTACCCATCACAAGGGTGGTGGTTAATATCCATCAAATTGAGACTTGTGGGAATCGAACCCATGTCTCATGAATGAGAACAAAGGCCTCCTACCACTAGGCCACAATTGATGGATTTAAAAAGGTGTTGAAAGGCCTCCTACCACTAGGCACAATTGATGGATTTAAAAAGGTGTTGATAGAAGCAAAATATTTGTATTTGACAACTTTGTCCTTGAAACTATGACAACAAGAGGTAACGTCCAAAAAAAATATTGTATTCGACATCTTTATGATCGGTTTCAACCTATTATAAAAGCATATCAATTCAGAGGTGAAGTCCAAAAAAATGTGCTAAAAATTCAAATATCCTAAATTGATTTATTTAGAATAAAATACATTATTATTTTAGATACACAATTAGTTTAATCATAAAATTAATTACATTATATATTAACAAAACTCAAAAAATGACAAACACGTTGACGTTGCCTTGTTGGCGGGTCGATCCATTACCCGCACAAGAAGGTTACAACTTACAAGTCCAACCCGGCGGCCACCTCTAGCAACAAGAGTACAGTTTTCTGTAAAAAGAGAAAAAAATAACAACTTTTTATGGCTGTCAATAATCAATGTAGTAATTCTAGAACAAAAAAAAAAATACAAAAACAAGAATATTAACTAATTACAAGAAGGAAAGAACATATAGATAACTGTAGAACTGAAAGATCACCTGAAGTTGGCTTTTATGCATTCATATCTCTTTATGTATCACTCCAGTTATCTTCTCCATCATCACTTCCAACAGCCTAACAAATTTAACACACAGAACTTCAATTAGTTAAACCAGATTACACAAAATATTCACTGCAGTTTGAAGGTCAGAATAGCAGTTTTCTTGTCGCTAGGTTTTTCTTCATATGGATCAAGATAACTCACAAAGTTATGTCAAGAGTTCTATAAAACGCCGATGTAAGAAAGTTCTGAGTTATGCATATATTGTGCTAAACACTCTATAGTGACAAATTCGACCCAAAGTATATGAATGGGTCAGTTTAATAAAAAATGACAAATGCGTCAAACGGGTTGCAACTTCATAAACTGTTTCACTCAAAATCTAGATTATAACTTTCACAATACTGTATTTGTAATCATAATCTATGCATCAACTATTCTATTATAAATAAATATATAATTAAATGGAAAAAGAATTTGACTCATACTAAACAAAATGACCCATTTAAACCCAACCATGCTTTGAACTGTTACCCAGGGCAAAGGAGGAAAGAGATAGAGAGAGAAACCTGGCGGATTGAGCTAGCCTTTTCAAGAATTGTAGTGACTTTAATGCTAGTAGGGCCAGCTGCCGTAGTTGGCTGGGCTGTTGAAATAGGTCTTAGATTGCGCGCCTGCCAATCGTTAATCACGTGTTGGAATTAGATGCAGCATGTGCAAATGGAAGATAAATCTCCAAAGAAACATTTAAAACAACTCGAAGTTTAGCACTTAAAATCATATACAAGACCAAGGGTTATGCTATTTAGTGAAGAAATCTTTTTAAATGACAAGATGATACATTAGTCAAATAAAGTAAACAAACTAAAAAAATCCATATTCAAGAATTCACTATTTTAAAGATCAAAATGTTGGAAAACCGACTATTTTTAGAATAGGCATATAAGTATACCTGGTTATCCAAAGCCAGATGTAAATATTAGGGTTACAAAGATATAAGCTGATCTTAATTTAAAACAAAATATTGTCAGCAATTGCCCATCTACTTAACTTATTGTTTAGACTAATAGGATAAACCTAATTAATATATCATATATGCTTACACCAAGTAATCCCACTTCAATTCCTGGTAAAGGATTTAATGATTTTAATCACTCTAATCAAGAAGTTAGTTGCTTACAGAAATGATTGGCCAAAGCAGTGAATTTTAAAACATTAACGAACCATAATCTTTTTAAACAATTGAAAAAATAAAGGATGATCAATTTGGTACAAAACTAAAAATCCGAAAGGATCATATAATGAGGGGCTACTCACTTTTGCTCTAATCTGCTGTAGAAAATCATCTTTTTCTTCTCCCACTTTCCTTTGATTATTCTGAACATGTAAATTCTCCCAGTCTGGCTGCTGCAAACACAATACAACACATCTCACCACGATTGTTTCATTTAAATGAAACGTATTAAATGAACACATAGAAAATCGCAAAGCTTACATTGTGCTTATGCATAAGGCTGACTGTTTCAACAACATTATCCTGTTTTGCTGAAGCTGGCTTAAATGGTTTAGGGAGTGTAGGCTCTGGAGAAGTCAGGTTCAATGCATAAGTGAAGGCCTCTGGGAGACCATCTTCTTTCTCCATTGCCACACAAGGATTTGGCGTAATACCCCGCCATTCAACTGGCGGCAGCGGCAGCGGCGGCGGAGGTTGTGTAGGCTCCTTGAGGTCATTAGTTTCCTGGTTTTGTGAAGCTTTCATTGAATCTAAGTTTGGAATATCGAATAAAAGACCACGCTGAGAAGATTGCATGTCATCCTCGGTAAGTGAACTTTGATGTCCATAGTTATTATGATCTGAGAATTCATGTTGGAATCTGATTCCATTCACAAGAGAGCTTGAAACAGATTCAGCAGATGAGATCCTACCAAAAGCATCATCTAATTCATGATTTTTGATTCTGGGAGAGTCACTGGAATCCACTGCTCAGAATTTGATCCAGAAGGATTACTATGACAGTCATCTGATGCATATTGAGATGATCTACAAAATGTGTCGTCATCATCAGAGTCTGAATCGAACTCATGTAATGACATTGCAGGCTCTGGCACCAACTGAAATGAAGGGAACATAAGTCCATTACTTCCATTATTACTATTATTTCCATCAGGGAATGCCAATTTCAGTTTAGAAGCCTTGAATCCATCAATAGGCTGGAATGATATCTTCATATGTTCAAGAGGTGGAGAAGAAGGTGAAATGAATGGAGTTCCATTCCGATGTTCTTTGAAAGGTATCCCACTAACAGTTTGACGCCCTTTTTGGATGCTTGTATTCCCGGGTACATCACTTTTCACTGAGCTGGCAAGCCTTTCATTCCCAACTAGTGATATCTGTTTCCTAAAACCATTCACCAATAGTCTATTCCTAAATTCAAATATCCTAGATGAACTAACAGGATCATCTTTAGGAACTGGCCAAATCATTGCTTCCAGGAATTTTGCCAGATGCTTCAGATTTGATACCAATAATTGTGTTTTGCTGACCTGCATGTTGTATCTCATTAGTTTTAGTTTCTCCAACGTGATCTGGTCCAGCAGCAGCTGATAAGCCAAAATCTGGAGGTTTAGAAGGCTCTAATCCCAGCAGGCCACCATTTGTCCAGAACATAACCGGATTGCTGACTGTAGTTTGACCACCAGAAGTTGACCAAGATGACTTGGGAGACTGATAAGTGCTTATAGGTTCTCTAGAAAGAGATTGTGAGTTTGGTTCTATAAAGCTGGGAACAGTCTCTGTATTTGTAACATTTCTTTCAACTTCTTCAGATTCTAACTTTTCAGGTGTAGTTAAGGAAATTGAAGATATTCCAGCCACCTGGGTACTTCCTATTAGATCCGACTTCATAACATCCTCATGATTCTTAAAGTTAGAGGAACCATTAGCTTCCATATGTGATTCAAGGGATACTGACTTGGGGCTTAAAGGGGTAGGCTCGGGAACATGAAACTCGGAATTTATTGACTTATCTAGATGACTTTCTTGATTCATTTCATCCACATCTTTGTCGTTCACATTTGACTTTTGCTTTAGTTCTCTCTTTGTGTGGCAATCTAAATCATTTTCGGATTCTGGTTCAACGGTGTTAAGTGCATCCATGTAAGAATCTGTTTCGCTTTCGATCTCATCATGATGGCCCCCGCTAAAGACTGGTGTTGGACGAGGTTGTTCATCTTGAAAAGCGAAGTCAATATGATCAACAACTCTGGAGTTCAGATCTTCCATCACTTCAGTATCCATCTTCTCAGTTGCACAAGGTATATCTGTAGGTTCATTTGGTCGACCTTTAGAATCTATGATTTCTAGCTTTTCATCCCAGGTAATGTAAGTTGACATTGACCTACTGTCCTCTGCTAGATTAGTATTGTCGAAATTTTCATCATGAGAAGCCGCATCAACATAAGAATCTTGGTTCACATTTGAAACATAAGACAGTTCCTTAACGGTGTTGTCTTCAGATTGTGTTGAGTGGCTCGTATGAAAGATACACTCTATGTAATTCGACCCATTTCTTGAGTCACAAGAAGTTAAATGGTCAACTTCAGGTACAACTCCAAATGTTTGCGGCACGTCAATTGTGGAGAGATCTTGACACTGAAAAGCGTTATCTTTTAAATTCGAAGAGCCAAAATCCGTTCTGCAGAAGAAGAATTATAAGGTATATTCATCATGGCTTTACTGCATTGATAATCGCACATAAGTTTAAGAGCATCATACCTTTCACCATGCATGATCACCGGAGCACCATGTGTCTGTGTCACGTCTCTATACCTTGATGAGTATCTCTTTTTCTGCATAAAGTAAACATATCAAATACTTAATTGATATACGATGTTGATTGAACTTGTAAATACAAATGCCTAAGTGGCATATGAAACACATCTTGTTTATATGCACCTTCTTTTTCTCGGAATACTTTGAAGATGTTCTTCATAAGATCCAGCTGAAGATCTTTTGAAATAAGTTGGATCAGAATATCTACTAAGCAAGATCCCGGGCCCCCGATGTCAAATCTGAAAGTCAACCATGAAGATCAATGCACTTATACACCTACCAATCTCATAAATTACAAGAAAATATCAAACAGGATATTCATACTTGTCAAGATTGTGCAGACGTGGAGGATCATGGCACTCTTCATACGAGTCCATAATACAACACGGCAAATCACTATATATGAAATGGTTTGTTCGGTTCTGAGTCGAGTATGCCATTTAGAACCTGCAAGCGGTATAGACGTAAACGCTACCTATAACTTTTTCTTTTCTATTTTTAAAGTAAAACAATAATTGCAAGTTGCAAAAGTTACCGGCAGTGTAGGCGAAATGCAAGTGACTTGTTTGTCCCAAAATAGCCTTCTCTAATGGAGGGAGTGCGGATTCAATGTTATGTACTCTTTCCACCAATTTATGGCTTCTAGAAGATGTAATCAGCACTTGTTCTTGTAACCCATGGAAAACTTCTGCTGCAAACCTATACATGCACAAAATCTTATCTCAGTACCTAAACCAGTAAACTCTATATCCTAAATCACACATTCATAGAAAGTAATGAAAGGGAGGGGACACTTTTATTAAAAGCCAGTTAGTTATCTGAAAAGTTAAAAAAACTTTTGGCATAATGGAATAATAATAATACCTAATTCCAGAAATAATGTTGACAAATTTTCTATTTCAATATAATTTCACATGAAATCAGTCAATTTCAAGCTCAATTAACCTAATAAACAGTCAAAGAATCAGAAATATTTCAAGTTATCCAACGACATTTAGAAAAAAATAAAAAAGAATAGATAATTAATTACTCAGCTAGGTCGCCGAGCTGACGTAAGAGTCCGACGAGGCCAGCGACGGCGACACCGTCAAGCACCGCCTTGGGTCTTCTAAATTGGTTTCCGTGTAGAGCTCCGGCATGCCTAAGCTGTACTCGTTTCTGACCTCTACTCTCACTAACGGCATCTTGTATTGGTTTTGGTATTGGTTTCTGTACCTTAGTTTCTCTCTCTAGAATTGGACACTGCAAATGCAAACATGAATGCGATGAGAGAGAGGGAATTGAATGGAGGGTTTATTAAGTGGTGGTATGGTAGTGAAAGCTCAGTGTTCTAGATGAGTGATGAAAATATATTATTAATAAGAGCAGACCCAAGACGACGACGTTGCCAACTCTACAAGACAAGTTTTTGTTCCAATATGTTTGTTGATGGCTCATATTAAAATTACTATTTTGCCCCTTTTATTTTTCTTTTTTTAATTCGTGGTTAAGTTTTATATCTCGGGTAGGTAGTCTTGGGGTGTTTTCTAAAAGAAGGTGATGTAAAGGGGAGAAGGAGATGATAGAGGGATCGTTAGCGATAAGAGATGATAGAGAGATCGTATCATATATGTTAGTGATAAGAGATGACAGAGAGATCGTATCATACATGTTAGCGATAAGAGATGACAGAGAGATCGTATCATACATGTTAGCGATAAGAGATGATAGAGAGATCGTGTGTGTGGGTGTGTGGAGGAATGATGGGAACATGGCCAGCCATAAGGGTGGGTTAGGTGGTCATCGGCTCTAGGCCCAACCCTCATGTAGGCCAAAAATTTTTAAATTTTTTTAAATATTATATAGAATGGCAAAAAAATTTATCAAAATCTATATAAAATGTCTATTTTTTTTATAAAAACCTATTTAAAAGGCCTAATTTTTTTTTTCTCGCCAATGGTCCAAACAAGTACTAGATAATCTCTTCCTTCATACTATTTATTGTTCTATTTTTTCGGTTTCTTCTTCTTAGGTAAATATAGTAAATCCTTTCAAAGCTAACCATGTTCTAAAATTAAATTTGTTGGAGAAAACTGAGTAACTTAATTTAGTGTAAATGGAATGAAGAAAAAAGGGGTAATAGCGTAATTGGTTCAACAAGTTAGCTTTGTTTTTTTATTTGCTCATGGATCGTGTATAAAAGGAAACAATTTTCTTGTGCACATGGACCGTGTACCAGAGTAGGATACTTGGACATGTCTACTCATTTTCTTGAAGGAGACAATGCATTTGGGGTGGGGATATAAGGGGTAACTTTGTCAATTTAACTTATATCCATTCCATTTCCATTTATCATTTTACAAACAACATACAATACAATTTTTAACTTTCAACAATTATTCTTAAACATTTTAATTCCTTTAGAAATGTTTACGAACCAAACTATACCTTGATTGACCTTTGTGTCCTTAATTATGTTTATATCATTTTGTTCTTCTTTTTATATCATTTTACAACATTTTACTAAGTTAACTCTCTATATAATTGTTAAAAGATGAAAGATCATCTCAAAAAATTTGACATTTATTTTAAATCAAGTGACAATCTTTGTTCTCATTTTACTTTTTACTATAAACATAATATCTTTGATCTCTTTTCTATGTATGCTTGTTTAGTCATTATAATCGTTAATTGTAGACTATCTTAATTTATGTATTTTTCTATATTTTTTATGAAATAAAAGTTATAACTCTTAATTTAAAGGTAGTGTTAATTAGTACACACCTTTATATCTCACTATCTCAGCTATCTGTAAATAGTAAATATGGATATAGAGGAAGAAAGGCGTGTGGTCCAATGTACAAGTGTTGAGGAAAGTCTTTTAACTTTCTAATTTCCTATATACATGTTAGATAGTAACACCATTTCTAACATTTGAAAGTAAACTACAGTCCTCTCTTTTGCTATCACTAAATTCATTTTCCCTCACTAAACTTTAAAAATTACTTTATAAGAAGGATTTTACATAGTTTGTTTATCTGTACTAGTGGGATGCCCGCGCGATGCGGCGGGAATCACTATTCTTATAATGGTTTGTTTAAGCCATAACCGATTAAACAAATGATATGGTTTGGGGTTATGATGGGTGTCATAACCGAATTACCAAACCACTTATACATAATATACATAAATTTTAATTATTACATTATACATTTTCGAAAGATTTCCCATTCATTTAAAAAAATATATATTAAGAAAAATAAAGTTTTGAGCTTTCTAATCTGCAATTTAAAAGGAGGAAGATGAAGGTTCGTGGAATAAATTTCATATTTTCAATTTGGTCCCTTAAGTATTTGCTAGTCAGTATGATCAATCATACATAAAGAATGCTATTTGACGTACTTAACAAGTATAAACAAGTGCACATGCGCATCATTTTCTTCAACAGTGAGGCTTAAATGGCCCATAAACAAAGTTTTAGATCCTTTAGTAATGCAATGATACACTTATTGTATAGTAATATTGCAATGATCCATTTATAACAAAACAAGCTGAACAAATTACTAACAGATTTCTTGTTGATGGGGTATCAAGCATCTCCACATTATTATCCTGCATATAATTGATTAGTTAAAAATTAAAACTTGAATGTTTTAAACAACAGGCATTTATGGATTACTATTGACAAACTGAAATGCTATCATCATTTTTAAGGTTTGTTAAAAGGAAGTTATATAGTGTGTACCATATTTACCTTTATCTTCTTCTTTTAGGTCTCTAGTCTCCTCGTCGTCAAACTTTCGCATTCCTAACTTTCATCGGAGCTGTATGGCTTATGTACACCAATAACTAAGAACGACTTACAAAACAACATATCTATCAATAATAAAAGCATCTGGTACAAGAATAAATATAAACAAAAAAGGTCCTAGAAACACACCTTGGTTAAAAAAGAAACCTCTAGTGCGCAATTCTTGCCCAACAATCACTTCCACATGTAAAAAAGAAAAGAAAAAAAGTAACAGTTAACTATATTGATTACTACACCTCATAGCTTTTCATATATTTTTTCTTTATTGGTTGAAGACCACCCCCACTCGACATTCCTTTTCATGGTGGGACAACTTTAACCTGCATATATAGAACCTCACAATCACAATCTTTGTAAGCAACAATAATGCAAAATAACATCTCATAGCACAAATCAATACACATCTTCATTAGAATAACTTTCTTCAAAGCCACAAAGGGGATAGGGATAGTGATGGTGTGGTAGGTATCGCTGTAAGACCAAGTTGTGTTTGGTATATGGTGTGTGAAGTTTGTGAGACCCGATGTTACTACATGTTAACAAGGTTAGTGGTTACAACTTGAATCATTGATTTGGGTTATCAATATTATATACCGGTTACGGAAATGGAGCGGGCTTGCGTTCTAATCTGCAACTTCAGTAAGAGGAAGATGAACGTTCACTAAACTAATTTCATATTTTCAATTTGGCCCCTTTAGTTTTCAATAGTAATAACTTAGTCCTAACTAACCAAAAGTTTTGTGCATGATGATGTTGAAAGACTACTTTGCCCTTTATTAACTTCATTAGGGTGTTGCACTCTAAGCATAAAATGGAGTAATTACTTAACTTTGGTGGTCATCCCTCTCTCATGCTTTATATATAGTATAGATATAGATATATCTTAATTTAGTAAGTTACTCTTTTTGTTGTTGCTACTATTTACACATACTTAGGCCGATAAATATATGACGAGTCTATGATTAACAAATTAATAGTGAACTTCACATGTACCACATATATTGTCTGTGTACCATACCTAGTAAAATTTCACCAATAATAAAGTTATTGGAGGGTCTAGGAAAGGTGGATGCAGGCAAAACCACACATCTACCCTAGTTGATCAGAGGCGTTTTCCATAAGATACATGTGATCCCCTTAATGGGATTAACCCTCATAATACTCATGAGGATTGCAGGTTGCTTATAATTAAGGAAAATTGAATTATAGTAATCCCAGATTACCTATCCTTTACGACGCTTCTCAACTTTCACTTATGTTATGAAAGACAATCCTAGTAGTGTAATCATCATGTACTCACACTCAATTTACATTTGGCATTGTTCTTGACAACTAAAGTGAAAGTTAGGGTAACCACTAGTCAACTATAAGTTAATCTATCATCGGTTAATATTTTGTAGTCTGAATTATTGAAATCCAATGTTCTTACTATTGGTAAATATTAATAGAATATAGATTTATAATTTAAACATCAACGAGGAATAATAATAACAATAATAGACCCATTCCAAAGCACCCAAAAGTAGTTGATATCTGGGAAAATTACCGAAATGGCCGTTGATCGAGTAAAATCATCAAAATGGCCACCTCCCACGACTTTGATGAGACGGTTCCCGGATCCGAGACGTCTCTGTGAGGCTTTAGTGACAGACCAATAACCGTTGTCACCTGTCAATAATATAATAAAAAAAATCTTCACACTTTTCCAAGTCTCTCTCTCCTCACTTTCTCTCTCCTCTCTTTCTCTCTCCTCTAATAAAAAAATCTTCAAGCGACTCTGTAACGTCTCCCAACGCTTAAAACGTCTTTGCAATCGTGCCGGAAGCGTCTCTATTACGTCTCCCAACGCCTAAAGCCTCATGGAGACGTCTCGGGATCTGTGAAGATTTTTTTATTTATTTTTGACACGTGGCAATCGGCTATTAGTTCACCACTAAAGCCTCATGGAGATGTCTCGGGACCTGTGAGCCGACTCTCCCAAGTCGTGGGAGGTGGCCATTTTGGTGATTTTGCTCGGTCAACGGCCATTTCGATGATTTTCCCTTGATAATTACTTATTAGTTGACTTTTGACTGTGTGGGGTTGACTTAATTGAGCCGTTCGGAATCTTACACTTTCCGGTACCTTGATCTTGGTGCCTATCAGATTCTTTAATCCGTTGCCGGAAACTGCGCCGGTGTCGCACCCACTGCTAAATAACAAAACCGTTAATACATTTATGTGCTAAAGTTTTTTAGACAGTTCTACCCCTCTACCAAAAATTAGAACTGACAAAAGATGTTAATGGTATGTCTTTTATTTTGGATTAAATGGAACTGACGGTATGTAAATGAAAATAAAAATAAAAATTTGTCTATTCCCCTTAGGCTATCCGTTGTGGCCTGCGAGCGACTAGCCGCGAGCCATAAAACATTCCACGTGGATCACTCGAACCATAACACCCTTCAGCAATAGACGGCGCGAGCGAGTAGCCGTTAGTGCACTCGCATCTGTTAGCGAGCAAAAAAGAGCCGTTGGCAGCCACTAGCCATTAGCCAACGGCTAGTTGGTCTATTTAAATACAAAAAAATACCATTTTTTATTCACCAAACAATCAAATACAATATTCATTTTTCAAGCTACACTTCAAAAATCAAGCAAACAAAAAATGGACTCACAATGGCAAGGATGCTACCAACCCGCAATGAAATTTCTTGAGGAAGAAGAGTATGATGTTAGTCCAATGAACGAAATCGAAGTTAACCTTCTTAGCAGCCGATATTGTTCTATATTTTTGGAATAGATAGTGTTTGTTATTTAGAGATAATCTTGTATAGTTTTATGTATATCTTTTCCTATTTTGATGGTTGTATTCATCCCTATATATAGGGCTCTTGTTTCATAATAATATTCACAGAAACATTACAACCTTACAATTCTTATATGGTATCAGAGCCATAGCCGATCCCTAGCCTTCCTTCTTTCGATTTTTTTTCTCTTTATTTTTCTACCGGATTCGTTCGGTTATAGTCAACATGACTAAAGAAGATGCTGCTGCTGAATCGTCCAACAAACACTATCTATTCCAAAAATATAGAACAATCGGTGCGTGTTACCCAAACACCTCAGCCACCCAGCCTCATAAACTACACCATCGGTCCGTGCGCTGTATTTTTCTCGGGTACCCACCCGATTTCCGTGGCTACCGTTGCTTTGACCCTACTACAGGCAAGGTCCACATTTCACGCCACGTGACATTTGATGAGCATGTGTTTCCCTATACAATCCCTCACCCAACCTCATCCTATAATTTTTTGGATGACACTATACCACCCGGCTTTAGTTTCCAACGAACGCCCCCCCAAGCCCAACCGGCCCAACCGGCCCAACCCAATCAACAAGCCCAGACACCCTTACCGGCCCATCCGGCTACTGCCCCATACACCTTCACTTATTCCCGCCGCCCACGTCCTTTACCCATACCTCAGCCCATCCCAGCCCCGGCCCAATACAGAATAACCCACTAGCCCAGCCCACTCCTCTAACCAACCTACCGGACCTCCTTTAAACCAACACCGATGACCACCAGATCCAAATCCCGTGCCAACCTTTCATCCATTCACCACACCACCACTATTTCACCTGTTCCTACCTCTTATGCCAAAGCTCTAACTGATCCAAATTGGTTGCATGCCATGCAAACCGAGTATTCGGCTTTACAGGACAATGAGACATGGGAACTGGTTCCCCGACCACACGATCACCCTGTTATCCGCTGCATGTGGTTATTTCGGCACAAATTTAAATCAGATGGGACATTGGAAAGGTATAAAGCACGGCTAGTGGTAAATGGCAATTCTCAAACGGTCGGTGTGGATTGTGATGAAACATTTAGCCCTGTGGTGAAACCGGCCACCATTCGTACTGTTTTGTCTTTGGCGGTATCACGGGCTTGGTCTATTCACCAACTTGATGTCAAAAATGCTTTTCTACACGGGGAACTAAATGAGACGGTCTTTATGCATCAACCACCGGGTTTTTATGATAAACGGTATCCTAATCATGTATGCCGTCTGAAGAAATCCTTGTATGGCCTCAAACAAGGTCCACGGGCGTGGTACACCCGGTTTGCAAATTTTATCACATCTAAAGGTTTTCGCAGTAGCACATGTGACCAGTCCCTATTTATTTTATCATAAGGATGCTTCGAATATTGCTTATCTATTATTATATGTCGATGATATTGTTCTTACAGCTTCTAATGATCGTCTTTTGACCGATATTATAGGCACACTCTCACGAGAGTTCGCCATGACGAATTTAGGCCGGTTACATCATTTCTTGGGGATAAAAGTAACGCAGCAAACACATGGCCTGTTTTTGTCTCAAGCTCAGTATGCTAAAGACATCATCGCGCGCGCGTCTATGTCGTCGTGCAAACCATGTGCTACACCTGTTGACCTCTCGTCCAAGCTTAGTGCAACAGATGGTCCTTTATTCTCTGATCCGACTTTGTATCGTAGTCTTGCCGGTGCTTTGCAATACTTGACGTTCACTAGGCCAGATTTATCATATGCGGTTCAACAGATTTGTCTCTTTATGCATGAACCTCGAGAGCCTCAGTTTGCATTTATGAAGCGCATTATCCGGTATTTACAAGGCACACTTGAATATGGTTTACGCATTGTTAAGTCAGCCTCGCATGATTTGGTTGCATATTCTGATGCGGATTGGGGTGGATGTCCAGATTCAAGGCGTTCTACATCAGGTTATTGTGTCTTTCTCGGTGACAATCTTATTTCTTGGTCTGCTAAACGACAACCCACTGTATCACGCTCTAGTGCCGAGGCCGAGTATCGTGGTGTTGCTAATGCTGTTGCTGAAACATCGTGGATTCGCAATTTGCTTCTCGAACTTCATACTCCATTGAAGCGTGCTTCTATAGTGTTTTGTGACAATATTTCAGCCGTTTATCTGTCCAACAATCCAGTTCAACATCAACGCACAAAACACATCGAGATAGATATACATTTTGTTCGAGAGAAGGTTCGTCTTGGTGACATCCGGGTTCTCCACGTCCCCGCCGCCTTGCAGTATGCGGATATCTTCACAAAAGGATTATCTCGGGAACTATTCCAGTCTTTCCGGTCCAGCTTGAGCGTCTGTCCTCCGCCCGCTCAAACTGAGGGGGTGTCTTAGCAGCCGATATTGTTCTATATTTTTGGAATAGATAGTGTTTGTTATTTAGAGATAATCTTGTATAGTTTTATGTATATCTTTTCCTATTTTGATGGTTGTATTCATCCCTATATATAGGGCTCTTGTTTCATAATAATATTCACAGAAACATTACAACCTTACAATTCTTATAAACCTAAGCCAAATGCCACCACTTTAACTTTCACCGGATTTAGTCCCGAATACACAACCACCAACAACTCAAAGGCGAGGTGGTAGACGTGGTGGCCGAGGTGGTGCTAGAGGTGGTGGCCGAGGACGGACGGCCGGCCGAAGTGGTGCAAGGGGTGGTGGTAGGGGCAGTGAATCGCCCGACCAAGATATTCGACCAAGGCGTCAAGCATAGTTGCAAAAGTCGTCCGAGTTGACCGATTACTCGCCGAGTACTCACTACAGGGTGGGTCACCGAGTATAACCGAGTTGGACGAATATTCCGAGTACTCCCCGCATAGGCCGATTCGACCCCCGAGTACTCGCCCGACTAGGCCGAGTACTCGCAACTCCCCAGTCGGCCCGAGTTGGTAGCGCCTAGTGAGTTCTGCAACCATGGCGTCAAGTGACCCCTTGGACCAAAGAGGAGAAAATAGCCCTTTTGTCGGCTTGGGTTGAAGTATCGGAGGACTGAAAAGCGGGTATGTATTTTTTTTTTAACTATATACTTTTTTTTAATATACATAATTGATTTTTTAATATTAATATTTTTTTTCTTATGTAGCCGATTATCAAAAGGCTAAGATGTTTTGGCGACGAATCCGAGACTTCTTTCATAAGCAAGTAGGGAGCACTATGCGTTCGGCCGATACGATTTCCGGCCGGTGGGCAGAGATTAGGAAATATGTGGGTTTGTTTACGAACCTTCATAACAGGAACATTGCTCGAGTGCGAACGAGCGGGTCAAGCGATCTTGACGTGTATCAATTTACTTGTGACGAATGGAAAGAAGAGGTCTTGCGCAAGTACATGACTAACAAGACGTGGGATGAAGACTATTTGTGAAGAATCCTACGTAATTACTCCCAATGGGTGGAGCTAATTTCTGTTGAAGACATGAGCGAAGGCGGCTCATCATCAAAGCGAGCCAAGACGTCTTCATCGGGTGGGTACATCTCCTCTACGAGCTCGGATGCTCACGTGGGGGTTGACCTAAACAATGACGAGGGTCTTCCCACGTCTCCCCTTGGTCGACCCGCTGGAAGGGACAAGACAAAGGCTAAACAACCTGTTAACGAAGCCGATGCGGAGTTCTCGGGTGAAAATTACCAAAATAAGGACGACAATGGAGATGACGACGAAGGCTAAAGTCCATAAAGTTCGAATGAGGGGCATGGACTTTTTAGCGAAAGACTTTAGCCACATACCAATGCCTCGTCGAAAGATACTTGAACTAGAACAAGCGTGTCTCGTGAAGGAATACGAGATGGAACAAGAACACCTCAATGACGAGGAAGAGCAGTTAAAAAAAAATTATGTCTTTTTAATTTTTTTATTAAATAAAAAAATTATGTTTATTATTTAATTTGTGTTACAAATTTAAATATTATAAATTTAAAATAACAAAGTGTAAAAAAAAATAATAAATAAATAAAAACTGGATAAAGCTGCTGCTCACCTCTAGCCACAACACCATCAGGCTAGTGAGCAGCAGCTTGATCACCCTGCCAACTGGGCGCTTACGTGGCTCAATATGAGAGGATAGAGTCATTGCTCACCTCTAGCCACAACGGATACTCTTATGGTGGAGTGACACCCCCCTTGCTTTCCTTATGGGAGGTGGGGAGTTCGAGTCCTACCGGCACCAAAATGCTGCCGGTGGGCCGGGTTTTACAGCAGTGGGCCTTCGGGTGGCAGGTTTTTCCCGGGAACTGGTGTAAAATTATTGGTGGACCCAGGTTACTCTCGGTGTACTTTGTCCAGTGGGTATTTTGAAAGTGCTCGGGATTGATTTGTTGGCCGTTAAAAAATTGTCTTTTAAAGTTTAAATGAAAAGAAAAGATAGAAAAGAAAATTACAGGAAAACTTTCATGTTTTGGAATCCAATGAAAAGACGTTACCGGGGCCGTGGAAACAAATTGCGAAGTCCGTTGGTGAGGTTCAAAGGTCGGGTGTGGACATATCCCGGTTGATACGAGGGGTTCTAGGGAATGGGGTGGAGATCCCATTTTGGCTTGGTGATGAGCCGTTGTCGATGGTTTTTCCTAATTTGTTTCAGCTTGAAACATGAAAGAATGCTTCGGTTGCTGATAGGGTGGGTTCGGGTGGGTTGGGTCCAAATTGGGAATGGTTTCGGGGGGTTGGGCCTGGTCTGGAGTCATCAGAGTTGGGGCAATTGGGCCAATGGGTTGGGGCTATCTCTACAGTATCCAGGGAGGACAAATGGGTTTGGGCACTACATGGGGTTGGGACATATTATGTTGGTAGTCTTAAAGAAGAATTGAGATCACTAAGGTATAATAGGCCGGCTTATGTTTTTCGTCGGAATTCTTGGGTTCCCAAGAAGGTGGAAATCATGGCGTGGAGAGCGGAACTGGGACGTTTCCCGACGCTAGTAACACTGCAACATAGAAACGTTTTTTCAGGTTCGGCGTTGTGTCCGTTATGCAGAGATCATCCTGAAACTGTTGAGCATTTGTTTGTTGAATGTGGGCTCATCCAAACCGTGTGGCAAGTTGTCGCACAATGGTGTAAGTTAGAGCCGGTTTACGCGTTTGGTATTAGAGACATATTAGAGCTGTCAAGGTATATTGGAGGCTCGGAAAAAAAGAAAAAGGCGGTGCACGCAGTTTGTCTGGTGGTGCTTTGGAGTGTTTGGAAGCTGAGGAATGACGTGGTATTCAGACAGGTGCCGTTTTCGGTTCAGAAGGTGATTGGAGAGGTTAAAACAATGAGCTTTCTTTGGATCAAATCAAGGGCTAAGAACCTGGGACGACTGGTATAATTGGAGCTTTAATGTGCAGCAAGTTTGGTGGTCGTGTCTTTGTATTGTTTAGTTTTTGTGTTTCATGATGTATATATTGGTGGTTGTAAAACTTGGTGGCTGGCTACTTTCCTGGTAGCCAAATTGGAATGAATTATTTTGTTGATAACTAAATTGTTGGAAAAAGACAGCAATTAGACGACAATAAATACGAAAATGCTAAATGAAAAATAAGTAAATACTACATAATACACTCATATACAGGTGTTAAGATCTTTGTTATGTGTGCTACTTATAAAATATAAACTTCAGCCATCTAATCAACCGGGTTTTGGCCCAACCACGTTCCAGGTTTGGTCAACAAGGTCATAAATAGGTTCTTGAAGGAACCTGTTCGGGTTAAGAACCGGTATAGGGTGGGATGCCCCAAACCACCTAGAACAAAATCAGGTATGAATCAAACGAGGTAGGGTTGGAACTGGTTCCTACAACCGGTTTTTAGTTTATAATTCAAAACGAAACATTACAACGTTTAAAATGGGGATATCGATCAAATAGAAAAACAAACGAAACTGGGTCACGTTATTCCTTATAAAAAAAAAACTTAAGCTCTCGCCTAACATAACCAATGCATGCAATTTATCAAAAGATCATAATCTATTCCAAACTCACCTGATCTTATGACAAGATTTGTAGCTACTAGCAGGTAAATAAAAGCTAGAAATCACACAAGGAAAGGTATAGAGGAATCATCTTAAAACTCTTCCAAATATACTACATTCTGAAAAACCAATAAGAAAATTGGGGTGGTTCAGATGGTCATGAGTCATGATTCAACATTTTGGACTGAACATACAACTACTGGACTGGTCTAAAGGGTTCAGTTTAGGCAGTTTTAACCTTTTTTGTATCTTCCTAAAATTGTTAGTTTTTATTATTCTTTTTTTATTGTTAAGGAAGTTCATTAATATTATTTAATATACACACATAGCTGCACATACTGAAAACAAAAAAAAGTAACAATAAAGTTTAAACAGCAAGTTTCGAGTTTTAAGTCCAAACCATCTACCAAAATAACCAAACCGTTAAACCCAGTTTTTTCAAACCCTGAACTATGGTTCTAACAGTACGAATCTCAAACAGGCTGAACCCGCCGAGTTGCTTAAATAGTTAGATTTGTTTGTGGTCCAGATAAAGATTAGACATGGATCCATAGAATATTAACTTAACCTCAGATTAAAGTAACAGTTTATATACCTTCCCCCTGATTAGAAGTAGCAAAACATCATACTTACACTAAACCATAAAAGCCAAAGTGTAGAGTCAATAAAAGTGTCACTCACTCACTGATCATCATAGAAGATACTACCCTCAAGTCTACTGACAGATCATAGTAACACGACGAACAACTAACTATAAATGCAAACTACAAAACGTAATCTACACCAGCAAATTAAGCTACGAAGTATAAAAGGGGTGTTTCGGTAAACTAACTATGTAAAATGGTATCATTATTCCTGAACAAGATCAAACCTTTTGAACACCATATGCATAGCATTGAATATTGATCATCTAATCCAACAATAAACAACAGGCAAAGTATCCCACAGACCAGGTATACATAGATCATGTTAAGTATCAAGAAACTGTTGAATTCTAATATAAATCACACTAACAGAAACAACGAAAAAGACCAAAATCACCATCATAATCAAGGCGCTTTCGGATCAGTCCCATGTTGCCAAACATAAACAAGCTCATCCCATCCGGTACTCGCTATCAAACCTTCAACAAGCACACTCATATCAACCCCAACCGCAAACTCGGTATGATGATCATACCTCCCAATCAACGAATCCTCCACCATATAATCCCACATACAAACCGTCATATCATACGAACACGACACAATCACACTCCCTCTATGCGGCGAAAACTTCACTTTCCTCACCGCATACCCATGCCCATTCAAAACCGCAACAGGCACCCTATAATTCCTCACATCCCAAACCTTAATAGTTTTATCCACCGACGAAGTCGCGATCACCGCATCATCATACTTATTCCAATCACAAGACAAAATCTCAAACTCGTGAGCCGGGAGGATCATAGTCGACCCCGGCTCACGAACGTCCCATATCCGCGCCGTGCAATCCCCGGACGCGGATGCAAAAACATCCGCGTGGCGGGGATTCCACGCCGCGGAGTACACGCAGTACGCGTGCTCTTTAAAAGTACGAACAGAAGTAGGTCTATCAATAGTCCATAACTTAATAGTATCATCCCAAGAAGAGGAAATAAAAGAGTCTCTCCTAACAGCATTATAATCAACAGAGTGGGTTTCACGGGTGTGTTCGGATAAAGATCTGACGGGGTTAGAAGTGGGGGGAAGGGAAAGGTCGTATAACTTAACGGAGCCGTCAGCGATAGCGGCGATTAATAAGGAGTCATGGGATTCAGACCAGGAAACATCGTAGACGCCGTCAGCGGTGTCGAAGGCGGCGATTTCGGAGATGGGGCCGGCAGGGGAGAGGTCGATGACGTGGAGGCGGCCGTTGCCTAAGATGCCGAAGTTTTGGGCGGTGGCGACGGCGAGGCGTTGTTCGTAAAAAGGGCTGAATTTGACGGCGTAGCCGTTGAAAGGGGTTTTGAACACCGGCATGGTGGAGATGGGTGGTGGTCCGGTGACCGGTGAGTGGTTGTTGGGAATTGGGATGTGTGAGTTTTATCTGGTATAGGATGGAGTCGCTAGGAATATTTGATTACTCGTTTGTTTGTATGTTTCGTACTTGTATTTAGGTTTGTATAGTTAGTTGTTTATGAGTTATGACTTATGTTATCAAGGAAATTTTTAAAGGGATTAGTATAAATTCAAGTTTCAAAATTAAGATTATGTATTTATGTGTGTTGTGAATTGTGATCATCGTTGATGGTAGGGATAAGGGATGAAATCGGTACTGTAACCCGTATACATATCGTAATATTGGTATCGAATATGAAAAAAAAAATCTAGGTATTTAATATTATACATAATATATTGGTACGGGTATCAGTAACGGTATTATGGTATTGTACCCGTTTTGGTACCACTTTGTTTTTTTTAGCGCTCGTACAAGTATCAACTAGGTCAAAATGGTACGAGTATCAATGTTGCAGAGATACCAAATAGGTAAAATCTATATGGGTACCGTTAATATGATAATACGAAGTAAAGCATCGTATCAAATTCATTGGTATATAAATTTCGATACAAGTACCATTGTTTTACCCGTATGAATACTGAATACCAAATCAATAAAAATGGGTACCGGTAGTCCAATACCTATATTGAATACCCAAAATCGATACGTGTACATTATAGGTAAGATGTATGGGTATTTGGGAAATAAAAATGCCCATAAATTAAGAGTAGTGAAGGGGTGGGTAAAGATGGGGTGACTGGTGGTGGCAATCTAACGGTTTAATTACCAAAGAAGCAAGTAGTATTGAATTAAGGTTTTCATTTAGTTTTTCGTTTTTAGTAAATTGTGGAATGGACGAGGGAAGTGCAAGGGAAAACTAAGGTTGATGTCGGAGGCATGTAGTGATGGACTAATGGTGGAGTAGGTCGTAAAGAGGGAAAGAGCAACACAGATTATTTGGGGTGGTTTAATTTATTGCATTTTTTTATATTTTTTTTAAACAACAAGTATAGTGATCAATCAAAAAAGAAGAGGCCACGAATGATGATTATACGATTTATGTGTTTCACATACCTCTTAATGGTTCATAATCTTTTAATGATTACGAGGTAACTATAAGTCTGGATGGTTAAAAATTACCTCTTAACCATTAAGAGACTACCAAACAGCCTCTTAGTGACCTTTTAACCCTCGGTCCAATCTAGAGGCCATGTATGTAACAAGTTTTAGAATTATGGACTATTTGCGTGGTGTTAAAAGGTTTAGATATGCAACTTCATGTAATTCCGACTTGGACATCCGTATCTATACTCCCACCAACAAGATCAACACAGTAAGAAACAATCAAGAGAAGAAAGAAAAAAAGTAAATTACATATGTCATTAATTTATAATCATTAGATTTCTAAACTAAGAAACTAATATAAAATACCAAATTAATCATGAAAATCCTCGGCATAAACAATTAGGAGTATATTCTTTAGTTACCATTTTATTTATGAAAAAGAAAGGATGTTTAAGCTCTAACCTTAATATTTACACAAACTTTCTGTCTAAAACTTAATGGGGAAACCACATTCTAATACCTAAAAATTTGATTGTTTTCTTCAATGCAAGAATATGACAAAAAGATTTAGAAATGGCAAAAGTTTAAGGATATGAGCACCTAATTGCTACCTGCAAGTCTGTTCTTTAGAAACCAAATTCAGATGTGAATATGGAAATGATTTGGAGTTTACTTGCAATCCAAGAAACTATATCAGCATCTCGCAGCTCATTAAGCGTGACAGGATTTCTTCACAGTTCGGTCGTTGCTCTGGTTCTGCCCAACAATCTAAAAAAAAATTATAGTAAATTAATAGGACTTTATATACAACTTTTTTTTCTTAATATGAATTGCATACCTGCTATTAAATTTCCCAAGGGACCTTCCGGGATTTCAAGTTGGGTTCCATCAAAACCAACCGCACGAACCACCTGTAACAAAACACAACATGAGCAGTTAAGGCGATATCTGCGTCTGCCTTTTAAAATGATTATCGGATCCAAACACTCCTTAAGGCTTAAACACACTTACTTGAGCTGGTGGGATGCCTTCCCATGGCCTATGAAGAGTGCATAATTCCCATATTATGACACCTAGGCTAAAAATATCACATTTTTCTGTAAAAGGCTCGTTTCGAATGAGTTCAGGTGCCATCCATTCTGGTGTCCCAGCAGAAGAACAATCACTCATGTGCTCGGTGGTTAGTACCCGTGACAGCCCAAAATCACAAATCTTCACTATCCAATGCTTATTCACTAAACAGTTGGCGCTTTTCAGATCACGGTGCACTATTTTCATTCTATGCATACACATTAGACCCCTACATATAAAGAAAGAAGATATCGTTGTTAGGTAATACACTAGAGGTGGCAAATGGGTTGGACTGTTTATGAAAGAAGAAAGCGACTTTTGACCCATTGATAAGTAAGGAATGAAGGTTTTTTTATTAATACCTGCATATATCACAGAGCATTTTTAATCTCCTTCGCCAGCTAATTCGCTTTTTGAGTCCACTCACATGAACCAGGTAATATAGTGACCCCATGTCCATATATTCAGTAATTAATGAAAAGTGAGGGGGCGTTGTGCAAGCACCGATGAATAGTATAACTGCATCAGAAGGCAAACTCATAAAAAATTGCAGCATTCGACATTAATTTAACTATCAAGTTAAATAAAATATGCTAAAAGCAGGTCTTATTTGGAATTAGATTTATGTCATACCATTCGGGTGGCGAAGTCGACTGCAGAAGAAAGAAAATTAATTAGAAAAACTTGAAGGTAACTTATTTTGGTAAAAAAATCAACATGATCAAAGCTACAGGCATGTCCTCTGCCTGATTATGGTATTAACCCTCCATACATAGTAAAATGGTACCTTAGGATGGATATCTCATTGCAAAAATCTTCAATATTCTCAGCAGTTACTTCCTGTTCAAGTAAGACTTTGATGGCTACCTCTATTCCATTCCAAGTGCCTCGAAAAACTTCCCCGAAAAATCCTAAATAACAACATTCATCAAACTAGAAGGTAAAATAAGCTATAAAGGAATATAAGTCAAAGTAAAGGGTAAACAAATATGATAAGGAAAAGTAATACAAACCAATGCCAACTCGTGATCCAACCGTTAATTCAGAATAATCAATATTCCATTCATGGTAAGGGAACCATGGTTCATTCCCAATGGAGGTTGATTCAAGAAACTTATTCCATGCTGTAATCGTATCAAAATTCCCGGTTTCATTGTTCTCAGAACCATGAACATGAGTTCTGTACTTTTGAGGAGATGAAGGTAAAGAAAAGGCCTTTGCACAACTGGTTTGCCTCCTATGATTATGTGAATCCGAAGCCTATATTTATTTAATTAAATCAAGTAAATTAACACTCGCGTACGTTTAAACAGTCATGCAACTTTAAAAGACACACATACATTTTCCTGATGATCTGGACTAGTGCCGTGTTCATCAACCAGTTCCTTTGGAGGTTGATTTCTCTTCAAAGTGTCATTCATCGCTCTCACAACCCTACAATTAGGTTCAAATATGAACACTTTTTTTAATTGCGATTTCTTTTCATTGCTAAAAATTATACTTTTAGTCAGGATATAGAACTATAGAAGTATCAACCTTACAATATCATCACTGATTTCTGGAATCATGGTAGCACTACTCCGCCTTCGTCGTCTACGACTTCCTACAGGTGATGCTCCAGCAGACCTGGAGTTATTCACTAAAATCTTATACAAATTTACATATGTGTGTGCAAATATATATATTGCACAAAGCTAAATATATATACTAGAACCTTGATACTGTCATTTCACTTCCAGATTCTCTTGGAGAATCTCTTTGACCACCAAGAATCGATCTTCCATGCCCTCTAAATGAATAGTGCTCTGGACTGAAAATAAAAGTCAAGAAAACAGATTCGAAAAAGAAAAACATGAAATAAATATAGTGAGGGAGAGAGATACTACCTTGAACTGGGCGTGCTTTGTTCCGTTGGTGCATACTTGTTGCGTCCCCATGCTGCATTTGCGACATTAGGTTCACTGTGTAGTAAGATGTAAAGTAAACTAATGTTACGGATTCAATAAACTATTACATATTCCTTTCTTTGATCGGTTTTTAACTTCCTTACCCTTCATCTGTATTTTCAGCAGCACCATGAACAGGGCTGTTTGGTTCAATTGGTGAATCACATGAACTATTCTCTCCAGAATCAACTTGACCAATGACATAAACATGAGAAACGTATACTGCCTTTGTGGAAAAAGGCACCAAATGTCCTGGATACCTCACTATATCAACCAAAAAGTCATTAGAATTCAATTCCACTATAACAGACACATGTCTGTGTGAATCTGTTCTCTCCAGTTCTCCTTCCTTGGGTAAACCCTGATAACCGAACAAAAAACAAAAAATAAAAATCTAAAAACAAATATAGTTATGAAAAGACGAAGGCTTAAACTTACCACCATAAGCCTACAGTCAATGCCAACCGTATCTGCAAGAACTTTGAAAAGAATAGCACGCGGATGACAAAAACCATGCTTTATTTGACCCAACATCTTAATACCCTGATTATGCACATTGTAGATCTCTTCCCACGCCCCTTTGGCGTAACTTAATTCCACATTTGGGAGTTTATAAAAATCGCAAACCTACACAATATGACATCTTATCATAATAAATCAATATATCCGCACAATCATTAAAAAGGGGGATAACAGACAGAAGGTAACATAACATAACATAACACACCAATCCACCAATCTTCTTAATCACGGCAGCTGGGTTCGAACTCAACCCTTTAGCCAAAGTCAAAGCCAGCTGCTGTAGCATCAACACTTTCTTATCCTTATGCAAGTCAACAACGATTACATTGAGCTTAAATCCCTCTGACTCTAAAGCATGAAGCTCTTCAAGAGAAGGAATCATGTCAAACTTCTCTTTGAGTCTTCTTTCCTACAAAATATAAACATATGTTAATCAGTTTACAATAAACCATAACTTTATAATGATCTGCATGACTTACCGGTAAAATAGAATAGAAGCCGCTAGGAATCGGCTCACCAAGATTTCCAGTTGACCATAGGATCTGTGCCACTCTCTGTGCTCCTGAATCCACAAACTCATGCTCACTATGCAACTTTTTAAACTTAGAAGCCTCATTTGTTTGTGTTTCCTCCATCTCCTTAGCGATTCGAAACATAAGATCATTTTGCCCAATTATTAGCCCATAAATATCTTAATCAAATCGCGCTTAATCTCCTTTCGAAAATATTCCTCACTGGCTACAAAAGTTTTATACTTAACTCAATTACTCAATGGCAAAGATCATATCACCTGTAAATATATAAAAGAGTTTCACTAGTTCAGTGAACCAATAAAAACATGTAAACAACTAAAACAACATAAACAAAAGTACAAAACAAATAAGTATATTGTTTGATTAATTCCATTATTGGTATTGCATATTATTATATAACACTAAAATAAAAACCCAGATATAAAAACATTAATAAATAAACATAACCAATAATCCAAGATTAACATATGTAAAGAACAAATCAATGACAGAGAAACCCAATGCATATATGCATACATATATATATACAAAGATAATAAAAGATCGAATGTACCAGTAAATCTCCAGGCATTGAATCTTCCAATAATATATCTTTAAATCTTTGCTTGATTGTAACTCTTTTAGATACAGAAGTGTTGTGAAGTTTTATGTTAATCTTGTAAACATATGTTACCGATCAACGAAACCCAATAAAATAAATAATATTTAATCATTAGATCAAATCAGACGGTCCTACTGATTCATCGTAAAATTATAACCTCAATATTGGATCTTTTATGGTGCTTAATAGTTAAATTCTTTCATTAAATATTATTTAACTTTGTGTGATATAAATGCAGGTCAAATAATATAATTTGAATGGGTTAGGTAAAATAAAAATAAAATTTCCAGTTGTGGAATTGTTATTATTTGACATATTTAAAAAAAATATTCGACATTGACCATTCAAAGAGTGATATTTACTGATTTGTTACCTATGCATGCCCTAGTTGCATGCAATTGGGAGACGAATCACATAAGATTTGGGAATCTAAATAAAGAGAGAAGATTTTTACGTATTTATTAGAACACCTGTAGTGGCTCGTCAATATGGCGCGAATGAGAAATTTCGCGCCCGAATTTGAGCCCACACACAGCCTCAGTGGACGCTAAAGCTTGTGAAATCGTTTGAGCGTGAAATAATTCACGCGTTGCTCTCCTTTCTTCGTTCAATCAACTGCTGCCGCAAGCCCCCTTTCCAATGGTTATATTACCGTTAGTAAAATTAGCCGTTGTAAAAAAAGAGTTTTTTAACCAAATTATCACATATTTAAATCTCACTTCATTTTTTATATATCATCTTTATACATTCTCCAACTTTCTATAAATTCTCTCATACTTTAAAAAAAATCATGAATCCATCCCCCCCCCCCCCCACCCCCTTTCGGTGTTCCATCTCGCCCAACCAACCCAAATGCGTATCGCCCAAATACCACCCAACCGCAACCAACCTTTAACTATCAAGATTTCGACACGAATACAATAGGGTTTTTGTAACTACTAAACATGCCCCAACAATATCTTCAAGGTCCAATGGTCTTCGCGAGCAATGTGAATATTAGCGTAGGGGGTATGTCGGTTCTCAAGAAGAACCCAACCTCGAGCACGTGCCGAAGACGCAACCCGAGAGCTCTCAACCGAAAAAAACGCTCGCATAGAAAAGGGAGATGTGCAGCCTCGCACACGAAAGCCTTATCAAGGTTGGACCAAAGACGAGGAGTACGCGCTCACATAAGCTTCGCTAGACATTTCAGAGGATCCCGATGTTGGTAAGTATATTTTTTTTAAAAGTATAATAATATATTTGTTCTACTATTTTTTTTAAAGTGTAATAGTATACCAACATATTTGTTCTAATTTTTGTAGCCAACTATCAAATTTCTCCTCTATTTTGGCAAAGGATTCGAGAAACATTTTTCAAGACGATGAGTAGTGGAGAACAAGAAGTTCGTCACGATCCATAAGGCGCGTCAAATGTAGAAAGACATCGAGTTTTTTGTCTAAATCGCCCGACAACCTCACAGGAGAAGCGTTAATATTATTTCAAATGCGTAGGCAACAAACAACAATGGCTTTTATACCCAAACCTTTACCTTATATTTGATTCTACCCTTACTATCACATATAATGGTTTGTCTAATTACATTTAACTTTGAAACAGACAACAAGAAGTCATACTAATAAATGTAATAAAATGCCAAAGGCATTATAGCTCAACGGCATTTTAGTGGTGGGATAAAAGACCTAGAGACTATAAGGTCCTGGGTTCGAATCTCACAAGGGGGTTTTTTCTCATAATTATGAGTTTCCTCCTGAATTCGTGAATTGGTGGTGGAATATGATCGCGTGGTAACATTGGTGGCACGATGATACTCCAGTAGTCCGTAAATGATTCCAATTGGCCGTTTAAAAAAAGTAATAAAATACATCTCTCTTATTTGACCTTTATTTCTTTTTAGTTTTCTTAAACGAAGATTAATAAAGTTTTCTTATACTTTTAAATTTCTTTCTTCTTCCAAATATATTTTCTATAATTTTAGTTTTTAAATTAACTATGACATCTATATATGGCACATTTTGAGAATTCAACGAGTGAATCGGTAGAACGGTGGTTCGATGGTGGGTGCTAATTTCAAAGCATAGAAAAAATCCTAACATTATGGTGCAAAAGCTTATGCAAACAAAGTCTTATAAAAGATGACGTGTCAACAAATAAGCCTAGCGATGCAACCAACTAGTCAATAAATTAACCGAAAGGGTATTTACTATTTAGCAAAGATGTCGAGACATATGGAGATGAGAGGGACATAATGTGATAGTGATCAAAATTTAATAGAAGTGCAATTAGAAATCTATATTGTATACCCATAGTCTATTTATCTTGTATAATCTATGACTACTAATTAATTAAACTAATTTAGTGACATATGTTACTCAAAATCTGAGTTCTTTAAGATAAAAGATTCTTAAGTTTATGAATTCGTGTTTTGAAGGAAAAAAAACCATAGAATTAAAAAAACAGAACTTTAGTTTGAGAAGAACTCAAAGGATTCTTCTTGTAATAGTTCAGACATAAGGACTACATTATAACTTTAGATAAAATACAAGGACATAAAAGTGAAATCATTGGTGAACAACGAAGGGGACTAGCCTGAAAACTAAAAGTCAATTCACTGTTTTAGCTATTTTTCCTTCTCAATAACACATTAACACACCAAAAACGAAAAAGAAGAAGATTAAACTATACTAATATAAGACATAAAAGCTCAGATTAGTATAGTTTAATCCATCGCTTAGTGACTTATAACTAAATATTACTAAAATTTCTCACGCAACCATCAAGATTATTAACTATATCTATAATCTATAATCTATAACTTATAATAAAAGAATTGAATATTGATGAGGTGTCATTCAATGGAGGTCTCAACTTTCCTTTGAATGTGCCACGTGGCACGTTGAGGTGAGAGTTTTTAATTTATTTTTTTATTTTGTTTTCATCCATTCTCCTACACTTATCTAACCCTAATCTCTTTAAGAATTTAAAAACAAATTTAAATTTTTCTCTCTAATGTTTCCTCCCATCATTTTTAAACGTTAATATATTTTATATACGAGATTTTTTAAAGAAAAAAATTACAACAAATTAACGAGCGTTTTATTATCTTTCCAACGAGTACCATAGTGCTATATAAAAAACGGAGAAAAAAAACGACTATTTTTTATGGGGTTTCGTTCATACAGGAAAAAAACACAAAGTGTTCATGTTATTTATTAATCATGTTTTTTCTTTTAAACCAGGTTCTTATATACAATGTTGAAATTTAGCCCAATCGCCAGGCTATCATTAGAATTTTACTTTTCTAAAGATGGATAGGTATACTTTATCAAGAGAAGATAGGAGAAAGAATCGCGCAACACTGCAACACATGGTGTCACCTTATAGCAAGGTTATTTTTTATTTATTTAATTATTAGAGTAATAATTATTACTATTAGTATTATTAGAATGATTATATTTTTCAACCCCGTGACACTCCCGGGATAAAAGCTAGTTATTAATAAAAGAATTGATATATGATGATGTGGCATTCAATTGAGGCCTTAATCTCTCATTGAAAGTGTCACGTGACACGTTGAGGTGAGAGTATTTAATTTATTTTTTATTTTGTTTTTAGTATTAAAATCTAATAGTAACATTAATTAAAACCCTATAAAGATATGCATATCTTATAATTTAAAATAAAATATTTATTTTACAAATTAAAAACAAAATTAGATTTTTTTTCTCATGTTTCATTCCATAATTTTTAAACGTTAATATCTTTTATATACGGGATTTTTTTTAAAAAAAATTACACCAAATTAACAAGCGTTTTATTATCTTTCCAACGAGTGCCATAGTGTTATATAAAAAACGAAGAAAAAAATGACTATTTTTTGTGAGAGTCATTAATTATGTTCAAACCAGTAATATGAATCTATTAATATATATAAAAGAATTGATAGTTGCTGACGTGGCATGCAATGGTGACCTCAATCTCTTTATAAAACTTCCACGTGGCATGATAATTGAAAAAGTTTAGTGTTTTTTAATTTTTTCATTTTTTTAATAAATTTAAAATTAAAATATATACAATCTCCACCCCCTTTATCAAAACCCTAATACTATTTCCCTTCATCTTCGTTCTTTTCTCCCTTCCCTAAATCTCCACCACCCGGTTCCACCTCCCTCTGACTTCGCCATGCTCTCCGGGGTGGTATAGTTGGTTTGCACCATCGTCCCTACTCAACTCGAGACAAGGTTTCTGTTTTTCATAGGCTTTGTGATTTTAATTGTGTTCCCACGGTAACTCAAATTTTGCTTAATTTGTGAGTTAGGAGAAACTTTGTGATTTTAATTGTGTGCCCACTGTAGAACATCGATTTGTATACACAACGATAATTCCACTAAAAAAGTAAATTGCGATCTTACGTATTGAAAAAGATTGATCCTATTTTGTACCCCCAAAATCAAATCAAGATGTTAACGAGGATGAATCAATTTTTAATGTGTGTATGTCTTTGTGTGTAAATTCGACATATTAAGTTTTTTTGTCCTTTCCTGTTCTTGTGGGTTTTTTTTTTCTTGATGATTAAAATTGACAAAGATAATGTATTTTTTCCAATCATTATTTTAAGATAAATATGACGAAATATGTATCTTCCAGTCTCTTAACCCACAAACAAAATCCCTTTTTGGTAAGAAAAGGAATCGGTTCACTAAATCTTGCTTACGTTTTGTTATTTGCGTGTCTTTTTAGCGATTTGTTATGTGTGGTGTGTTAATGCTTATTGTTTTGATGTCTTTAACGCGAGTTTTTGCCACACCTCGGTGCTGCTACCTTTGACTTAAACGTTTAAATGTTTTCGCTTAAGCGAATCATACACCTTAGCGCCTAAACGCCTAAGCAAATAAGCGTTTAGACGCATAGGCATGTGAAGGTACAACCCACAAACACAACAGGTATGATTTCTATATCTTTTAACAAATTAGCGGTCTTCTTATTTTATTTGTGTGGTCTGTTTAATTGACTTTTTGGTATCTTTTATCCCCTTAATTCAGGTCAATGAGTGCAAATTGGAGAAGGGATCTGTGGATGAGGTGCAGCAGGCTTGCTATCTATATATTAATTTCTTTTTTGTATTTTTTATTTTCTTTTTGTTTCATTTTATTCTATGAATGCTTATATATTCTGATAATTTTTCAAAAATCCGTCTTGTGAAGCAGAAGGAAGGGGTGAATTTTACTGCTCTTAGAGAAATAAAGTTACTAAAAGAGCTTAAGGATCCAAATATATTAATTCTCAGCAACAGAAACCCTGATTCAACTCATCATCGCTTACTCGAAGCCGTGAAGACTGCTCTTATCAATATATTCATCTCCCCTTACGCCACTGTCTGTAACACCACCCTCTCTCTACATGTCTTTTTTTTCATCTACGTATATATAACTCTCTCATTTTATGCTATTTTTACCTTTATATAAATATTGGTTGTTCAGGTTTGTGATTTGTATTGCGGAAGAGTATCCGATGAAGACAGTAGGACGAAGCTCAAATAGGCCACTTCATTGGAATTGGTAACTTCAAAAAAGAATCTAATGTTGTTTTGGATCTTTTAGTAACTGCTATAGGGTTTGTGGTAGTGATTATGAGTATTAGAATGGACTAGACTACAGCTCAGCAGTTTATTTATAGCACACGAGAGTTAGTTATTTTTTTTCTCTTTATATAGGATCACTTATCACATCCATACGATCTCCACTGAGTTACTGAACCACATGGTCTAGATTATGTTTCTTGATAGTTTATGTGTCTATAAGTAATTCATGATATGGAATAATATTCTCCGTTTACGCTTCACCAGCCATGTATCCACATCATACTGTTTTATATTATATCATGATTTCCTTTGGGCAATATCTAGCAGACACTTCACCATGGCTGCTGGAGTATTGGATCTTTTTCTTCTTTATGAACTCTTGATGATAAAAAAATCGGCTTGCTAGAGTATTGTCGGTTCTTTCCTAATGAGCGAATATTGAAACAACAGCAAGAAGAGGAGGAAAGAAAGCGTCAAAAGCGAGAAAGGAAAAAAAGCGAAAAAGGTTGGTTATTATCTTGTGGGTCTCGATATTAACAACGGATGTGAATAAATGATTCGATATATAATTTTACATTTCTACTGTTTTTGATTGTCTAATGCTTTAATCATATATAAGAGCATTATAAGGTCTGATTAATGTTTGTTTTCTGAACAGAAAGAGAAGACATTAGAGGAGGAAATTGAAGTAGACCCTTATGTTGCAGGATGGGGTATGATGGGGTTTTTGAAGGTATATAATGTCTTATTAACAAAAATCAACCAATAAGAAACCAATCGTGAGGTGGATTCCATTTACAAGTCTTATTGTGTAATAATTTCTTCTTTTATCATTTTTTTAAGTCATCTTAAAATTTTCAACCCCGGGACCTTCCCGGGGTAATCAGCTAGTTCTCTAATATTAGAGTTATACATTGTTTAAGGTTAGGCATTAACATTGGAGATACATTGTTAATTGTTTTAGGTTAGGTGTTATCCGAAACTTTCCTGCATGTAACTGTAAAGCGCATCAGTCGATTTCGTATGTAAAAATTGATATGTCATATTAGATTTTTCAACCTCGGGACGTTCCCAGGATATAAATCTAGTTCTCCTATATATTAAATTAGAAACAGATTAATAGTGTACAACTGCTAAAATAAGCCGGCCAATTATATTTATTCTATATATTTTAATTGATGGACACTATTCTTCTTTTAATATATATTGAGTATCAAATTAAACGGTCTGTTTATGACTGTTCTAGCTCTAGCAATCATACACTATCAATTTTAAAACAACTTTATTTTCTGCCACTAACTTTTAGGTTAACTTTATTTTCTTTTAATTTGACCACCAAACTTTTATCTTTTAGGATTTAAAACTTTGGCCACTAACTTTTAGCTTAACTTTATTTTCTTCTAATTTGACCACCGAACTTTGACCATCAAACTTTTAGATTTTAGGATTTCAAACTTTGACCACCCAACTTTGGCCACTAACTTTCTTACTAAATTACGTACTTTATTTTCTTCCAATTTGACCACCAAACTTTGACCGTCAAACTTTTAGCTTTTAGGATTTCAAACTTTTACCACCAAACTTTTAGCTTTTAGGATTTCAAACTTTGATCACCCAACTTTGGCCATTAACTTTCTTACTAACTTATGTATTTTTTTTTTCTTTCAATTTGACCACCAAACTTTTAGCTTTTAGGATTTCAAACTTTGACCACCAAACTTTTACTCACTCCGTCTCAATTTAAATGTTCCACTTTCGTTTTTTGTTTGTCCCAAATTAAATGTCCCTTTCCAAAAATAGAAATGTAATTTTTAATTAACAGCTATATTTTTCTATAAAGATGACATGTGCTTGTTAAAGGACGTCACGTGCAGTCGTCTCAACTACCTTTGCCTAAAGAGCCATCCCTACAAAACTCATTTTTCATGTGAATATTAGCCCAAATACTAATACTAAGAGGTTGCTTGGGATTAATTTTTCAAAATAGTTTTTGCGTTTTGAAAAATCAGGGTTAGGGCTGCTTTTAAATTATTGAGTTTTGTTAGCCAAAAATCCATTTCAAAACTCAACCCCAAATATTAAAAACTGATCATTTGCGTTTTCAAAACGCAATAATCTAAAAATCCATTTCAAAACGCAATCTCAAACACCCCTAAATAAAGATATATATTTGATATTTTTACTATTTGTAATAGACATATGCTAATTTTGATTCACAACATAAACTAATAAATATTTACAATTCAATGATCGATATTACAAAATACACTTTTGATATTAACATTATATTTAATTTATAGAAGATTCTTACTTTACTGAAAAATTAAGGAGAGTCACAAATATGCGGATTTTCATCGTTCTTTACATAATTTTAGGAGTGTAAACGAGCCGAGCTCAAGCCAGATTGGGCCTTGGGCTCGAGCTCGGCTTATTATGGTTTTATGAAGCTCGAGCTCGGCTCGGTTCGAGCCTACAATCTTGAGCTCGAGCTCGAGCTCGGCTCGGCTTAGCTCGAGGTGATTTAAGAACAATCTCAAACGAGCTCAAATCTCGGCTCGAGATTGCAAAAGCTCGGCTCGCGAGTTTTATTAAATGGGCCTATGAAATAAGGACTTGGGCTTTGGAGATGTGGGCTATAAATTATAAGAGATATATAAATAACTTACAATTATGTTTGGGCTCGTTTAGGCTCGCGAGCCCAATCGAGCTTTGTATCTAGGGCTCAAGCTCGGGCTCGATAACTAAACGAGCCATATTTTAGGCTCGGCTCGTTCGGGCTTTTTACCAAGCTGATCCCAGATAGCTCTCGAACAGCTACGTGTCATTTACACCCCTACATAATTTGTTTTTATTTTGAAAGTATCATGGGTAAAATCTAATTCATTTAGTTTCAATCATAAAAAAAAAGATTAAATAAAATAAATACTAGCTTAACAATATATGTATTAACCGACCTTCATTTTGTCCCAATCAGTAATGAATAAAAACATAAATTTCATAATAAAATTTATTAAAAAAAGTATTTATCTGTTTTAAAAGAAGAAATGAGAATTTAATGTATGAAGATAAAAGAGTATGTGGTCAAATTGTAGACAACAATGTAGATATTTTTAACTCATTGCCAAATTATGAAATTACCCACGTCACAAGTCACTTCAATCATACAATCTAGTGGCATTTTCGTACTTTTCTATTCAAGATAAATTGGTCCATTGGGTTAGGTACGACAATAAAAAGATTCAAAATCTTCTATATAACAAAAACCAATATCAAGATTCATATGCTCACAAAAATGGATACCTCAAATTCCATCCTCACTCTTCTTCTTTTGTTCATCTATGTATTATCATCTTTATCCTCATCATCATCGGTTTCGTTAACGTCTACTCTCCCACCCGAGTTCTCGATACTCAACGGTCAAGAAAGCGATGTTTTATCTACCGAAAAAGTGTCCGAATTGTTTGTGAAGTGGAAAGAAGTGCACGGAAAAGTATATGATCATGAAGAGGAAGAGGAGCGTAGGCTAGGAAACTTTCGCAACAGTTTGAAGTTTATATTGGAGAGAAACTCTAAGAGGAAGTCAGAGTTAGATCATACGGTGGGATTGAACAAGTTTGCTGACTTGAGCAACGAAGAGTTTAAAGAAATGTACTTTTCGAAAAATAAGGGGCTAAGAAGTGAAAAGTTAAAAGTATGGGGTGCAAAATGGAATATGACTTTAAGTTCGGGGACTTGTGATGCGCCAGAATCTTTGGATTGGAGGGAAAAGGGGGTAGTTACACCAATGAAGGATCAAGGACAATGTGGTAAGCATTTAATTCATTTTTCTTACTTGGATTTTATTTTATTATTATAATAATAACTAATTTCTTTTTTCACTAGTATTACTTTGTGACAGTTTTTGTTTTTATTTTTGGTTTGTACGACTTTTAATTACTAGAGGTGAAATGTAATAGAATTTAATGTGTTGTGATCTGGAGTAAGTATGAATAAATGAATCAAACCAAAGTAGGTAGGTAGTTTAGATTAGGGGCGCGAACGAGCTGAGTCAAGACTGAGCTTGAACTTGGCTAGGTATGAACTTTGTTTTCAAAGCTTAAACTCGGCTCGTTGGAAGTTTCTTAAGACCGAGCTCGGCTTGAACTCGGTTCGTTTATTACTATTAGTTAATATATTAAATAAAAATATTAGACTCGTCTAGGCTCCTAAGCTCCATAAGGGGAGTTCCGGCTCGTACTCATTTACTAAACTTTAAATGAGGGGTAAATATTATTAAATTTTAGTAAAACTTATATTCCACTAGGCTCGACGAGCTCAACGAGCCTCAAATGCCAAGCTCGAGCTCGGGGCCAATAAGGAAACGAGGTTTGTTTTAGGCTCAAGGTCGATAAAGCCAACTTGTTTCGAGCTTTTTACCGAACTGAGCACGAGTAGCTTGCGAGCGGTTTGACTTGTTTGCACCCCTATTTTAGATTGCTTTGGAATTTATATGGTTTGTACTTGGACTTCATCCTTTTTATATTTTTGAATACACGATTATATGTAGTTATTATATTCATGATAAAAGCCGATTTAGTTAACCATTAATTTGCTAAAGATGAGTTCTCTAGAGTACCCATCCAATTCAGCACGTTTAGTTGTTTTTTTAAAACCCGGTAAGCGATTCAGTCAAAACTTTTATCAAAATATGTCGAATCGAATCCTAAACATTCTATTTGTGATTATGTGTAGCGTGTTAAAATTATTAACCTCTAAATGTAACAAATCTATAATTTTTATTTTATGTACTAGGTGATTTCTACATTTTGTGTGTGTGTGTGTGGTGGGGGTTTGTTAGATTTTGCTTTTAAACTATTTAGAAAATGAAATCATTATTATTACCGTGTGTCATCAACAAATCACCTCCCAATTTTAATCTTATCTAATATGAAAAAACACAATAATAATAATCAATAAATTTTAATTTTATATACATCTTTCTTATTACTATATAATAAACTAGCTGATTACCCCGGGAGGGTCCCGGGGTTGATAAATCTAATTTTACGTGATAACCTATTATAAATTGCTCAAGTTAACTAACCACAAAATCTTCCAATCATTGCATGTTCATAGTATTCTAATCAGTAATAACTCATATTCCCCACAAAATCTAATTTTACGTGATAACATGAACACTTTGTGTGTTTTTTTCCTGAATGAACGAAACCCCACAAAAAATAGTCGATTTTTTCTCCGTTTTTATATAGCACTATGGTACTCGTTGGAAAGATAATAAAACGCTCGTTAATTTGGTGTAATTTTTTTCTTTAAAAAATCCCGTATATAAAAGATATAAACGTTTAAAAGTTATGGGAGGAAATATGAGAGAGAAAATTTTAAATTTATTTTTAAATTCTTTTTTCCTAAAATAACTCAATTTAATTAAAAAGGAAACAATTTAAAAACATCAAAAACTCTCCATTATGATGCCACGTGACACAAGGTTGAGGCCTCCATTGCACGCCACGTCAGCAAAAGTCTTTTCTTTTATATATATATATAGATGAAAATTTTCCACTTCCTGTTAAATAATAATCAAATCATAATATATATTTTCTCTTAAATTAGTTAATATATCTTTTCTCAACTATTTATATTGTTTTTTAGGTTACTAATAAGTAATACAACTAATATTTTATTGATTCAACTCGTGTAACATGTAGGTTTCTAACGTAATATAAATAAAATACAAATTAATAAAATTTCACTTTTAAAGACATGATGTGGTAAACGATTACATTATGTTTATCCAACCTGTTTAATACACGTGTTTATTCAGTCCGTATAATCCATGAGGCTCTAACCTAGTTTTATAATACATTTATAATAATACGTTTTAATTACTATAATTTTACCTATTATTATATAATTTTAATTGATGTAATTGTGGTTAACATAAGATTGACTAAATATGCTTAGAGCATGTAGTTGAATGCTCTTCAACTGTGATCCAAGTGTCTATGTTTATTCTAACTAATTTTTTTCTTAATGATTTATATAGGAAGCTGTTGGGCATTCTCTGTGACCGGATCCATTGAAGGCGCCCATGCAATAGCCACAGGCGAGCTCATCAGCCTCTCCGAACAAGAGCTCGTCGATTGCGACACAAATGATTATGGATGCGATGGTGGAAACATGGACACCGCTTATAGGTGGATCATTAAGAACGGTGGGCTCGATTCTGAAGATGATTATCCTTATACCAGTTCTAATGGCCGCGATGGTACATGTGACAAATCGAAGGTACTTATCATCACATTCTTGTTAATATTCGTACGTACTATATGTGTAACAATTATTATTGTTATTTGTATACCAACTAACAATTATTCTATGTATGATCAGTTACAAACGTCAGTTGTATCCATTAGTAGCTATGTTGAAGTGGAATCAAATGAAGATGCTGTCCTTTGTGCTGTGGCAAAACAACCTGTTACTATTGGTATTTGTGGTTCAGCTTATGATTTTCAACTTTACACCGGGTAAGACCGGCTCATTTGACATGTTTCCTTTACCTATTATGACGCGAATAGGCGAATATAACTTAATATAATATTTTTTTCTTACAAATGGATTAGGGTATATATAATGGACAATGCTCAAACAGTATATTCAGCCTAGACCATGCAGTGCTAATTGTTGGTTATGGTTCTCAAGATGGTGAGGACTATTGGATAGTCAAGAACCAATGGGGTACGTATTGGGGACTTGATGGCTACATATTAATGAAACGAGGTTCCAATGTTAATAAAAACGGGGTTTGTGGGATGTATCTTGAACCAATGTACCCTATCCCTTCAGAGCCTTCACCGCCTTCTCCACCAGCACCACCATCCCCACCACACCCGCCACCGCCTCCACCAGCGCCTACGCCTAGCAAGTGTGGTGACTTCTCATATTGCGGGGCGGACCAGACATGTTGTTGCATCTTTGAGTTCTTTAACTATTGTTTCATGTATGGTTGTTGCGGTTACACCAATGCAGTGTGTTGCAAGGGATCCTCCTATTGTTGCCCTAGTGATTACCCCGTTTGCGATGTTCAAGCTGGATATTGCTTCAAGGTACGTATACTGTAACGCCTTAAGTAAATCCCATATCGTTTTGTTCTCTTATGTTCACATAAAAGATATCACCGATGTGTTTTGGGCAAGGCCACATGTCCAGGGGCGGACCTAGTATGGGACTAGGTGATGCGGACGTTGCGGCTCAACTTCGCGCACGTGGTGGAAAATTAGTGGAAAATTTGTTTTTTTTTTTTACGAAATTTGGAAAACGTTGCTACTAAAATGAAAAAAAAAATGAAAAACGTTACTACTGAAAAACATTTCTATATCCGCCATTGGTCATTTCCTATGCGACTAAAAACTGGGCCATAAAATAGATACTTATATATAAAAATGGGTTTTCAATTGGGTTACATAAGGTTGGTAAACGGAAAATGGATTTAATTCGGCCAAAACTAAATAGGTAACTGGGCATTAATTAAATTCGTTTAAAAAAAAAAAAAGCTTAATGGGTTTAAAAACCATACAGGGTTATAAATATTTTGTAGTTTTAACTTTTATATGCTTTCGTTAAAAAAAGGATATAATATATTTATAAAAAAAGGCGGGCCTCCAGGGAAGTGGGCCCCGGGTAGTGCTCAGGTAAGAGTCGTAGTAGGATGAGTGACCTCATGGAAGTCTCCACCTCAGCCAATTACAAACAAAACGTTAAGCTCTATGTGAGCCAAAAGACTATTGGAGTACAGGAGGAGTGATGTTACATATGCGGGCCCCGGGTAGTTCTCAGGTAAGAGTCATAGTAGGATGAGTGATCACCTCCCAGGTAATCTCCAACTCAGCAAATTAAAAGAAATCTGTGAGCTCTATGTGAGCAAAAAGACTATTGTGGTACAGGAGGCGTGATGCTACATATACACTTTAAAAGTTTGTAAAATCTAACTTGTTTTATATTTCAGAAATCTGGAGGTACTTTTGGAGTGGCTGCAAAGAAGAGACAGATGGCTAAACACAAGATGCCATGGGAGAAGATCGAAGAAACCGTGATGGAGGAGTACCAGCCAATGGTGTGGAAGAGGAAATGAAAGGGATCTTTTTATCAAATCCCTTAATTGTTACATGGGATGTGTATTATTATTATTATTATTATTATTATGTATGCTTTTAGGAACCATTAAATCATGTATTATTATGTATGCTTTTAGGAGCCATTAAATCATGTTACATAAAAGTGTTCCTTGATAAAACGTTGAAATTGTGACGGTTAGCAACGATCGTTAAGTTCACCACTTATTCAATAGATCGACCTGGTTTATCATTTACCATTATGTTATTCGTGATGCTTGTTTCTCACCAATTTCCAATCGAAATATGTATGTACATCAATTCATATTATTTGTGCATTACTCTATATCTCATATGGTTAATGATATGGTGTTCAGAGTCTCTATAGTGAGTTTTTTTTTTATGAAAAATCTAAGCCGAACCGTAGAGGGTAGACTATGGTTTGGAAAATAACGAACAAAATTGGTTAAATTGGCAGGATATGCCGGTTTTGACGGTTTGGAACCAATTTTATCTTTTCTGAAAAGAATATTTTTAATTGTTTTTATAAATGATAAGGTTGGTTATGACTTATGACTAGTTATCTATACTATTTTATAATTCATTTAAGAATAAAATTTTAAGAAATTTAAAAGTTAAGAACATTTTTTAGCTTAATGCATAACGTACAATTCTAAAACGAGGTAAATTAATTTTTCAAACACTAATTACACTTTAATTACATCATCTTGATTACACTGTAATTCCCTCATTTTCAACTAAATTTTGGATAATTAGTTAGTAGTTACACTTTATCCCACATAAAAAACTAATTAACCCATGATTTTTTTGATGGCAATAACTTTTTCATACTTTATATATACATTAAATTACACCATAAAACAAGTTTTTTTATTCAATTTAATTTAAGTATGGTATTTCTATAATAATATTAATTAAAAAAATGATATGTTACGTGATTAACAATGTCTATGGGTAAACAATAATTGAATCGTTAACTGGAACCAAACCGAAAACAGACAAAACCAAACCAAAATCAGCCAAAAACCGAAAAAACCAAAAACTGAATTAACGAAAAATAGGTTATTGGTTTTTGTACCCTCATTTCAAACTGAACAATTCATATTTTTATATATTCTAGCTTTTATACGCTCGGTTCATGTAGTTTTAAGCAAAAAATTTAGCCTATGTTTGGTTTTGCTATTAAACGAAATTAAATGAATCAAACAAAAAAACTGTCAATCTAATCGAATCAACCGAATTGATTAACCAATTACCGATTAGTTAATAAAACAACTGATACGATTATACTAAAAGTGTTGCAATCAAGTTATCAAAGGACCACACAGGTTGAGTATTTGTATTGGATTGGTTTCGAATTTCATGAATGAGAACGACAGGTATTTGTCATTTTTTCTTTATGATTCGTACTTCACGTATTTTGGAAGGTAGGATTGGAAAACACGTTATCTTACAATTTTTAATGGTGTTATTTGAGTCATATGTTTATAAATACTTTTAAGTGATTATTAATATGATAGATTTTTTTATTACACTTTCGTTACTAACGAAAACTATGATCAATCAATTTCATTGTATAATTTAATAAATGATTTAACAAGATATAATAATTCTAATAATAAATTTGCTATCTTTTAAGTCTGATTTTGGGAGGAACCGTAGTTTACACATTTTGTTTTCGGGTAAGATTACATTTTTTTCGTGAATATCTCATTATGATGATCCTATGAATGCTTTGTTATAATTATATGAAAGTATGACGTTTTATCATGCTTTTATATGTTCTTTTATACGGAATTACGGATGAGTAAAATGATTTGTTGCTAAAGATGGACCCCCCTCCCCTCTCATTTCTTCCCTTCTCGTGCCTATTAAGGGGTTGGCGAGACACATGACAGGACCCCTTTTGGCGGAGCAGGGGCGGTGATGGGGTCGCTACCCAGCTAGTTGGCTATGGGCGTTACTGCACACCTCCGTGTAACTGTGTATAAATAGTTTTGGAAATTAGTTTGAACCGAGATTTTGGAATTTGGAGTATGTTGGTATGTAGGCTAAACAAAGTTTGAGTATATGTGGGCATACCAAATGGGTTTACAAACTTAGCCCATCAGAGCTTCGACATAATTAGCCCATGTATGTAACTTTTCTATTTTCCATATTCATTATTTAGTCACAAACTCATATACCTTTTCTCCTACAATATATACAGCCTGTATCCCAAATAGTGAAACTGACCCAAAAACTTGTGTGTCTGGTTAATATAAATTAGAGCATATAAAAACAATGAACCAACTGAAAAAAAAAAAACGTTTGTTGTGGATGGATTTCAATTTCCATCCACAACTTGTATGTTTGGTTCTTAATCAGAGTTGTGTCTGATCAGTGAACCAGTTACGTATATGACTCAATTTACAAGTCCAGTCCGGTTTAAAGAAAACGTTCGTTGTGGATGCATTTCAAAAAATAAAAACCGGTAGATAACAACTTTGGATATTTTTTATTGGATCGGATACGACATTTAAATCTTCAAAAACGCCATTGACCATTCCAAACCATGATGTTGAGTTGCAGGAGTTTGGAATTCAGAGTTGGAGGTGTTTGGAATTCCAAACCGGTTTGAAATTACAAGAGTCGCCCAAACTTAGATGGTGAAGACCTCCACACACAAACAATTTTTTTAGTATACTTTTATATAAAAGTGGAGAGTGAGGTGCATGTTTGAAATTGTTTGGTGTTAAAGGTAGGGATGTGCAACGGTTCAGAACCAGACTGAATCAACCCGAACCAAAACCATTAAATGCTTAATATTAGAACTCGAATCGAACCGTATAAAAGCCTATAGGTTCGATTCGGAACTGAGTTAAACGGTTTTTGTGTAAACGGTTCTTGTCGGAACCGGATGTCAATTAAATAAAAGACAACTTTGGTAAACTTAAGTTGTGATGTCATACTTATATTAAGAACCTATGTACTCTGGTCTCGTACCGGGTCTCCCTGTGAACTAACTGAGTTGATGAGTTTGCTCAACAAGTTGATCTACTGCCGTTAATAAAAACACAAAGGGTCTTACATGCTTAATTAAACTGAGTTGATGAGTTTGCTCTACATGTTGAGAGTTCGATTTCGATCGGAGCCATATTTACTACATGTGAAGGTTTCACATGAGGAGATCCCAAATCCATATAGGATGGGTAATCTAATCAGGCTGTCCACGAGTGTTAGGCGGAGCTCCACCAGCTACCCCATTAGTGACGAATTTTGACCCGAAACTTTAGGGGTCGGAAATCACTAGTTTCGAGGGTCGAAACGTTATATAATCACCGTTAAAAAAATTAAACTAATTTCAAGCTTCCCTCTCATTGATTTAGATGGTATATTTAAAGCCGAAATTCGAACATCAAACTAAAAAGAAAAAGAAAAAGAAAAAAAAAAGTCAAACCACCGCCACTACTACTTCAACCAAGTAATAAACATTAATTTGTCATACTAACAACAACTTAAAAACCATCAAAATTCACATTAATTTCTTGTCCCACTTCCTCAACTGAACATGAAACATAGATTGTGCAGCCAACAACTCAACACACTGCTTCGGATTCATCATATCCAACAGCCCTTTCAACGTCTTCAACCTCACACAATCCCCCATTTTCATCATCCTCTCCAACCCACTCAACACCGCCACCACCGCCACGTCACCACCACCACCACCACCACCACCGTCCCTCCTCCTCTTCACCAACTCCACCATCCTTCTATCAGCCAACCCAACTTGTTGCCTCTCCATCTCCCTCTCAACTTTCTCTTCCTCCATCTTAATTTTCACCTTCAAGACGTCAATCTTTTTTACCTGCTCTTCTGTCAAGTCCGTCAGGCCGCGCCCGGTTCGTCGCAACGTGTCGACGAACCGGAACACGGCTGATGGCTTCCACCCCGTTACCCAAAGGTATGCGGTTTCTAACGGGGTGAGCCAGACGGGTGAGAAGAAGGCGCAGACGTCTTCATGGGCCGCGGCCCATTTGACTCTATAGTAGTTTTTGTGATGGGTTGTAATTTTTGCGATCAGAATTTGGTAATCGGTGTGATCTTGAAGGAGATATTCTTCGAGCTGACAGACCCACTTCTCGTAAAAATCTGAGAATTTTTCTTCTGTTGGTGTCTTTTTCATGGTTTTCTATTATTATTATTATTATTTATTAAAGCAAACCGATGGTTTTGAGGTTATATATATAGACGTGTATATAATATTGTAGACAGAGAGAGAAGGGGTGGATGAGTGACACGCTTTGAGTTTGGAGAAATGCGTGGCTTATGATGCATGCATCTGCATGGTTTAGTACCTCTCTATTTTCTCTCTCTATATATATGTATACACACATGCATATAAAGAAATGAGCTCCATCTTAAAGGGGTTAAAACGAGCTCATCTACCATAATTAAACAAGTTATTTAAGCACTAATTATCCGTTCAAGCTTAAAAGCCAAACATAATGTGTAGCTGTGGGGGTAGAGATGGAAAAAAAACCGGTTTTTCTAAACGACTCGAAACAAAAAAACCCGGTGAACCGGTTTGGAAAAAACCGGTTTTTTGGAGAAATCGGTCCGAACCCGAAACTAAGGGTCGGTCCGTTTTTTGATGAATTAGTGTATTTTTTCAAAGTTTTTGTGTCTTTGGTAGTTGTCAGACTTGAATTTGTGTTTTTGGGAGTTCCGCAATCTAAGATTGCGGAAGTGATGACATGTACAATGAGTTGGACAAAAGCACATTGCCATGTCAACACCACTTCCGCAATCTTTAGATTGCGGAAGTCCCAAAACACATTGCCAGTCAGCTTCATCAAGTCCATCGTTGTTGCTTTTTGCTGAGTCACATTGCCATGTCAACCACTTCCGCAATCTTAGATTGCGGAAGTCCCATTTTCACAATTTGAAGTCTGACAACAACCAAAGTCACAAAAAGATTGGGAAAAAAACGCTATTTCATCAAAAAAAAAACTCGGTCGGTCCTTAGGTCAGTTTGTTGTTTCGAGCATTGGATTGGTTTGAGAACCGGTTTGGGAAAAAAAACCAGTTTTTTTTTTCGAAAAAAACCGATAATATCAAGGGTAGTTGGGTTTTTTTCACCGGTTTGAGAGAAAAAACTGGTTTTTAAACCCGGTTCGAATCGGTTCCGATAGGTTTGGGTATTGGAAACCGGTTCTTAAACCGGACCGGTTTAAAAAAAACCGATTTCCTCGTCATCGACCCAAACCGGTTCGGTTTGAGGAAAAAAAAAACGATTTGTCCATCTCTAGGTGGGGGTCGATACAAGCTATTTTTATTTTTAGGGCCTATTTATATTATTTACCCAAGGCCCTAAATTTTTTAGGTAATCTCGGACCCGACAATGTATGTATGTAACGTGTGTATACATATGATTAGATTTAGGTTTATATAAGAATTCATGTTTTGGATTTAGGCATAATGTTATTGGTTGTTTTGGCTAAAAAACACTAAATTAACAAAACAATTTAAAACACATTGTAATGTATTATAGCAATGGAATTAAAAAACAAAATACTAAAACACATTTTTAACTTTCTTAGCATGGTGTTTTAAGTTTTATACATCTAATACATTAATTTGTGTTTTTAAATTGTTGGGTTTGGTGTTTTTCTAGCTAAAACAATTCAAAACATCATAACTAAGTCCAAATATGATGAATACATATCGATTCTTGATCACTCTCATATTTCAGACAAAAATGTTTTTTGTACACTAACTTCACCCTATATGACTATATGTAATAAAAATGTGACCCCGAGTTTCATAAAAATAGGAAAAATATTATTTCTTTTTCTAAGTTAGACACAAATAGGTATATGTAAGTCAGGTTATATATATATATATAAATATATATATATATATAATTTATTTGTGTTTTGTGATATGAGACCTTGGCAACGAAACTGCATCCAAAATGGAGTTAAGATAAATAGATATTGATGTTCAAAATTCAATGAGTTGCGAAACCTGTGAGAGTTGAGAAAATTTTATCAACTATGAGAATGGTAAACTAGAACTTGTCACTAGAGATGGTAAAAAAACTCAAGCCTAATGGATATACCCGTAACCTGAAATATATGGACAGGTATACCCGAAATCCGAAGGGTATAGACCGGGTATGGGATTAGTTTTAAAAATTTTCGCTGGTTTGGGTCAGGCATGGGATTAGGTGATGCCTCACCCGATTACCTGAACCTCATACTCGTTTACCCGAACTATAAATCTAATCATATACCCGAAGTTTTTTATTTATATTTTTATTTTGGTAAGTTATTTTAGTGTATTCATTATGTGAAGAAGCAAATTTCCTTTTGGAATATGTATTTTATAATATTATTTATATATTGTATGTTGTGAAGTATATACATGAAACTATTTATAATTTACAAAGTTATTCTTTATTCATGATGAAACTTATATATGTGTAATGTATATTTTAGTTTATAATAGTTGGGATATAAATAATATTATATAATAACTATAATAGTAAAATATGTATCTGGGCATCTCAGTGTGTATCTTTTAACAGACTTACGAGTATACAAAATACCCGTGGGTATGCCCGATACCAGACGAGTATTGGGCCGGGTATGGGACATTGTTTTACGACTGGGTATGGGTTTGAGATTAACAATACTCGATCCGAACCCGATCCACTGACATCCCTACTTGTCACATATAGGATGGGAGGCAAAACTTGAGATGATATATAAGTTGGAGCTCGCCATTCTTATTGTTTCAATAGAAGCACATACTAAGAAGTCGCAAAGGGTGCGATAACTCGCTTGCGCACCGTTGGCTACTTGACAGCCGCCGTGATCGTGTGCACGAGGTTTGGGACAAAGGTGGGGTGGCGGATCCAACAGAGCAGGATAGCACGCATATGCCATGCGTGGCGTATAAGGCAGACTCCATATGTCGCGCTTATGTGGTGCGTGCATACGGGAGGCCCCTGAAGGATGTTTCGTGTGGCGTGCCTGTGTGGCAGATGCAGTTTGCGCGACAGACACCATGTGGTGCGCGCGTGTGATCTGTTTCCACTTAGTGCAACAACGATTATAGTTCAACTCAATAGTTTTGGTTGGAATTCAAAAATAGAATTAAAGTGTATTGAAGACGTTCCAAGCAAATTAGTTTTTTTTTTCATTTTTAATTCTTTTGAGTTGTTTCAACTTCGTGCTGAGTACTATAAAACCAAGGTGAGTCTTGGTTAGAAAACCCACCTTTGCAACTCCAACTTTCTCTGACTTCTCTACGGTACTTTAGCGATCGTCCTACTGCAAATTCTAGGTACAATTCGAGTTATCGTGCCTTCCATGATAGTATACACTGCTTCGACTGTAATACATTAATTGGATTCTCTTGGGAGACCCATAATCTGTTTTAAGAGATTAAAGACATGTGTTGAACATGAATCCCCAGCCAACCAACACCACTATTCTGCTTCTACTCCTTTCTTGTTTTTTTTATTTATTTCGGATGTAACGAGTATTGTTATTTGCTGATTTATTTTATTTTGTACTAGTAGGAATGTCCGCGCGTTGCCTCAAGTTTTATTAGTTTTTTGCCGCATGTTGTGTGTTAGGTATCACGTATTTTGTTACGAAATTAATTTAGTAATACAATTATGGTATCAATTCACGAAGAGCAAGTGAATATAAACAAAAGAATTGATATAAAGCAATAATATAGTACATGGTCAATGACTATGGTCATGAATTAATAAAAACTTAATTTAAGAAGAATATAAAAAAACATTCATTTTTAATACCTTACTGATACCTCATAACGTGCTACACATAACATGCCAAACATCGTAGCATATTCGAATCTATTGAAAGAGTGTGTGAAATTTAATGTATACAACAATTTTGGAGGCAAGAAAATTCGTTAACAAGTTAAGAGTGAACTATAATTTTGCTGTTGATTCCCCAAACATCATGTATCCCAGCAACATGCATAACACCATATACTCCATGTCAAACAAACCCATGTACAACAAAGTCATTGTTGTAATTTTGTGAAGAAAAAAAATATAATGTTTGCCTTAATCGCCGCGTATGAAGCTTATTATGGTGGGGAACATCGTACTCTGTGGTTCAAAATTCAGATTATTAGATCTAATTCCGAAATCAAAATGAAAATCAACTACTATCGGTCAATAAAAGCCACTCAAAATCCAATATGATTGTGTAATCATCAAAAAAAAGCGAAAATGAATTCTAACTAAATAAGAATATACCAAAATGCAGTTTCCTATAACCACATCATTTCAAGCCTATATCTAAAAGATACCCTTTTCCTCCAACACTAAATAATTACAAACTTTCACATCACTCTTCACCTTCTATAAAAATATGACTGAATTACAAGTTTTGTTCTTTATATTTATACCTAATTATAAAGTCTGCCCTTTACGTTTAAAATTTATTGGTTATGTACATTTATCTTTCAAAATCATACACGTTGTGTCCTTAACGCTAACTCGGTTAATTTTTTTTTGTTAAGTTATGTCATGCTGTCAGTTACCTCTCCCACTTACCACCACCACCACACCAAACCACATGCTGCCACCACCACTTCACCGCGTAATTCAAACACCGCTTTCCAGATCCGGTGAAACAACCGGAATCAACCACCTCATCACGTCACACATAAGCTTGAAATGGGTGTTTGAATTACGCGTTCAAAATGCTGCATTAGAGATGTTCTTACGTATCATATCCAACTCTAGAACGCTATACATTTTATTTAATCCTAGTTTTTTGGTTACATATCTAATTTATTTAATTCAAAATACATAGATTGGGAATTTTGTTCTTCAAAAAAAGGCATAGAGTTTTCCAAGGGTATGATGTGTATCATACTGCCACGTAGGTGTAGACGTGTCATGACATAGGACCATGTTGTGTCCCATGTGGAGCTCTCTTCACGCTTCCATAATATGCGAACCCGTTGGCCAATTGTTTTGCAATTTCAAGTCATAGAAATCAGGATGAAGTCAATGTATTAGTTTCGTATTTAACATGTACTTCCTATCTAACTTTCTTACGCTACGAGTACGTCACGTGTCTGTAACTTTTTGACAATGTTCTTTTTTGCTTCTTTTATTTCACCTTCTGCATTTTATTTCTCAAATTAAAAAATTAAAAAAATACTTAAAATACATACTTATACACAATGTTGCAAAAATCGCTAGGCGCTCCCTAATCGAAATCGGGAGTACTCGGGGAGTTGTCAGCCTAGTCAGGGAGTTCTCGGCTTAGTCGGAGAGTACCCGGGGAGTACTCGTGCCTCAGCAACCTACCTTGTAGCAATTACTCGGGGAGTACTCGGCCTCTGAGACCTTGTTTTAAAACATTGCTTATACATATTTTTAATAATATCTTACATCAAGATATCGTTTTACTATTATTAACTATCTAATCTCTTACATCAAGAGATGGAGTGGAGCAAAACATCGAAAAAAATGACGAAGTTTGTTATTCTGGTTCAATGGAGGGAGTGGAGCAAAAGATCGAGACTATCCCTAAAAAGTGGACTAGACGTAGAAGAAGCCCAGTTCAAGAAGGCCAAGCATTTGTGAGGAATGGTGAGGAGAACAACCATACGAACAGGGGAGATAACACAAAAAAACTATCTAAATTTCCATTTATTCAAACAGTAATAATACATAGGCTATTGAGTTCTATCCTAGTTATTTTACAAAGTTCACTTATGTCATCCTCAATCATGTGAATATATGTAGCTTTAAATAACACAGTTGTGTGGTTACTATGTAATTAATTATGTAATCCACTCATTTTATATCACCCGTATATCTGTCCAGCAGTAAATATAAGTACCTGTAATTTTTTTTACGATTCTTTATTAGTGACGAAACCATAACTTTTTAAGGGAGGATCATAGTATAATTTCATTGTAAATTTCTAAAGCATCATAAAGAATATATAGTTGATCCAAAACTACTTGCCGTTAAAAAGAAAGTTGATCCAAACTAGAAAATATAAAGAATTAAAAAAAATTAAAATGATAAAAAATTGAATTGAGAGTGAAGAGCACACTACTTACTGACATGCACTCCTTTTGTTCTATTTATGTTCAATGTTTCCAGAACCCCTTGTCCCTTGGATTCATATGTGGCCAAACTATAAAATATTCAAAGGCGGCCAGCATACAATGTTTCGACGGTTGTTTTCGCGTTTGATTTCAACCGACCTGTTTTTATAAAATAACTGACTCGCCGCGTGTTGTGGCGGCGGTGTTGGAAGCAATAACATCATTATTTGAGTCTTTAAAAATATCAACGACTGGAAATTATAAATTAAAGTTGACACATACGTGCAAGATGATAGACAATAAAAGAGCATAATTAATTTGTGGCTATACACTGTGCGCGCATTGCGGCGCCGTTAGACTGCGCGGGGAATTTCGCTAACCATTTTTTGGTTGTTTTTTTTGCATGTGTCATTCAATGAATAGTACCATAGACTTCAAATCTACCAATTGCTCAAAGATGATATTGTAATGTGAGTAATAGTATCATAAACAATAAAAGGCAAGATCAACGTACGTAAAACAATGATCATCTTTGATAAATTTGAAGTTATGTAATCTAACATCACATATAATGATTGAAGAAGAATAAATCATATACAAAAGCTTATCAAGTCGAAGCAACTAACAGGTGATGAAAAATCTAACTTTTATTCCAACATTCAAACACATTTCCCATTTTTTCTTTCATTCTTCATCCGTAATCCCCGAACACCCTCAATCTTTTTGTTGTTTCTTCTTTTATTGTCTATTATACTTCTAATGTTTAACATAAACTCCAAATAAAAAGCTTATTTGCCAATCACTACCACACCACCACACCACCACTGCCTTAATTACTACCCCATCTCGTCACCATAACCACCACCAACACAAGCACATCAGTTCATTAAATTCATAAAACAAAAGAAAAACAACAATAACAATAAAGCAAAACAAACCAACTCAAATCTATAGATCATTATCATTGTTGCAGTACAAAAAGGCTCAGATGCACACTTCATCATCGTCTTCTCCAACAAAGCATGGCTCGGTGCCGCCACGGTTGCAACCGGAGTTGCCATGCCAAGTAACAAACCACCGTCATCGCCGGCTAGAACTCTCAACTTAGTAACGCACACAAAAACCACTCGAAAAAACTGTCACCGGGTTCACAATCACCGCTCGAGGGCTTCACCGGTTCTGCATCACTACGACAAATGTTGTAAGAGTCGGTCTGGCCTTAAGGAACCGACACTGGTGGTGGAGACGATTGGGTAAATATGGTTGTGGTTTTTAGAGAGAGAAAGAAGAGAGAAGAGACATATCTTTCAAAGTGAGATAATACTATGAGTATAGAAAGAAATGCAGGGTATTTGGGTATATGAAAAGGAATAAGAGACGTATTAAAGCGTGGCTATGGCGGTGGTGGGATGAATTGTAAAACCAAAGAAACGTGGTAGCACATTAGGAAGAGATGTAAGGGCAACATGTACATAAAACTTTACTGTTTTGTACTATGAAGTTGTAGTACAACCAACTAAAGCACAAAGTACAACCAATAAAGCATATAACACCATTTATGCACAACGTACAACTACGTATTGCACACCTGCCTTGCTAAATAGAATAATAATAATAAAAATAATAATAATAAACCAGGGTTAACATTCGTGTTTCACGGCGTGTTCAAAAAATAGATAAAAATAAGAAAATTACAACGTAATGATGAAAAACTGTGTCGCGACGCTATATTTGAAAGTCATGGAAAAAATTATATCGTTGTAAATGCATTTTAAGTTATTCGAAGAAAATTTACACTAAGACATATATAAAGATAAACACGACGGCCGCGCATTACAGTGGGTCGGCTCAAAGGCGAATTCAAAAAATACGTCACAATGGTGCATTTTGGGATGAGCGTCGAGCGGTTCAAAAAACGTTTCAAACAACCTGTTGGTTTAAAAAATGTTACGAAAATTCACCAAAAAAAAACACATCACAATGTTGTAGGAAAAGAATTCCTACAACACCACACCCACCACCCCCTTCATCCAAAGACACCAGTGTTGCCCTTCCCCTATGGGAATCCTTACGGGCGTTGCCCCTCCTCATCCTCCTTGTCTCACCTATTTTGTTTTTTATAGTTGCCCCCTTGCGTTTCACCACCCCTCCTATTTCCTACGTGGAGGGCAAGATCTCTTTTGCCTATGTGACGCCTACATGGCTGAGCAAAAGCCTTTTACTCCTTTACCTATGTGACACCTACGTGACAGCACAAAACTCCCTATCCCCCGTCACTATTTCCCATAGTCTTATATCACAGTCTTGGATTACTCAATACTTTTTATTAAAAACTGAGTAGATTTGAATTCCTACTACCACACGTCAACACTCCTTTTGTGTTACGATACGTGTATTTATCGATGGCATTTTTACTCCACTTTTATTTATGTGTAGGTAAAACATGGAAATAAGTTTCTGATTGAGTATTTACTTTGATGACACCTTTTTAATTTTAACTGACACGTGGTTTTACTTTTACCGCCACCTTTCTATGTGTAATGAATGATTTTTTTGGTAGGTTAAAAGTTAAAACTATGAATTTAGAAAAAAAAAAAAAAAAAACCCTCAAAAAGGTGACATGAAAAAAAAAGAATGAAAACAATTTATGTTTAGTTCGTAGCTCATGACGAAAAGGGTTGTTTACAAGGCAGCTAAGTTAGTGTGACTTTGGCCTGGCTCGAATTTTAAATTGAGTCGGTTTGGCTTGTCTTGAATTTTAAACCAAGCAAAAAATTAAGCTTGAGCTTGGTTCAATTCGGTTCGGCTAGATTTTGGTTTCATTTACCTTGGTTAGATTGTTAAAACTTAGAGAAAAAAAAAAGATAATGTCTTGATGTGAATTAGACCGAATAATGATTAGTTGAGCTTAAAAGATTGAATGCATCTACTCGGATTATAAAATGTTAAAAGAAAGATTAAGTTAAATGAGTCAAGCACATGAACCAATAAGCGAGTCAAGGAGCAGAAAAACCTTGGTTCAAGCATGACTTGTTTACAAACTGAGCCAGCTCGGCACAGACATTTACAATCCAAACTAATTTCAACCGAACTGTTTTGAAACTTTTCTTGAGCAAGTTTTAAGCATGAGGAATTTGGATTTTTTTTGGACGGCTAGATCACCTGGTATGTCCTTTAGACTTACAAAATATATGTCATGCGTGATCACAACACCAACATAATTATAACAATTTCTTACATACAAAAACGACTAATGTTTGACCTTGCCACAAGATACTCAAGTATGAACCGACTCAGGGATTCTGACCCGTCTGTTGATACTGTGACCCGTCTGGAGAGAGACGGTTGACAGCCTCGGGATCAGAGACGCCACGTGTTGGTTGGCCATTGGATGTAAAACCAAAGGCTCTCGGAGACGGTTCAGGCTCGTTGGGAGCCGTGACCCTCTCTCCAAAGAGAGGGGAGAGGGTTATTTTTGCAAAACACACGGTCAACGGGCCATTTTGGCCATTTTCCCAAATAAAAATAAAACCTTTCCTTACAAGCTTTTAATTATGCCCATTTTGGTCATGTTATACATTTTATTAAAAGCTCCAGCTACTCTGTCAAACATCTAATCTAAATATATTTAAAAAGCTACAGCTACTAGCTACAACTACCAACTAGTTTTGCCAAACATACCCTTAATCATCCTTTAAGGCTCAAGGTCTCGTTTCAACACAAGTGTACAAACCCTCTGGAATTAATTTTGGGGAATCAAGAGAAATAATCAGGTTACCTGAGAGTTGTAAAATATTTTCATTTTTCAGATTGAAACAATTAGATTGTTCACGGCTGGGAGGCTAATAACTGTCTCCTAGGAGTTTTTATTTCAATAGGAAATTCCTTCTATTTTTGGAGCCAAAAGTATATCACAAAATTTACATTTCTAATGAAGCAATTTAATTTAAAAAAAATAAGCATTTTTCCAGCTGAGGCTCTGCCCCTTGGACACTGCTCACAGGGGCGTTGCCCCGACCCAGGGGCAGCTTTGCCCCTAAGAGCCAATGAGGTTTCCGAACGCTTAAAATCATGATAATCTCAATAAAGTGTGCATTCCACACTCTCCTAACTTCTTTAATGTATATCAAGATACATTTTGGTCAAAAGTCAATTCAATTACACTAAAATAATAAATAATTAATTCCATACTTTACACATTTCACAAATTATAACTTGAGTTAATGTATACTTACTATAATCTATAGTGTCAAGGGTTTAAGTACTTACCTTTGTTGCTGGATCTCATATTGAATGATTATTTTCTTCTCTTTTTTAATTTCCTATAGACTGAGTTTTGTACGGTAAGTCCATCAATTCCTAATACTATTTAGTGGTAATTAACGTACCGGGAGTTGAATTTTCATGAGTAAAATTAGAGACGGATGGATTTGTAGAACCTTGATCAGACATGTCATCATATTCCACTATATTAGCAGCACCACGTTGAGACTTGGTAAACTTAAAATCTTTAGAAAATCCAACAAGCCTGTTATACTTTTTGCTTGAATGATTCCCATTTCTTTTGCAATGTGAACAAATAACATATTTCTTATTGTCATATCTACCATATTGATTTCCTTGAACTTGAGAATTAACATGCATAGAAGCAGATTCAGATGGAAACATAGAGACAACATGAATTTCTGAGCATCAATCATTTGATTCGAGCCATAATTGATTTGCAAAATAAAAAACGATTAGATATATCAATTGTTACATACATTTGAGTTGATCCGCTATTTGCATCGGACATGATTGCAAAATACATTTTGAATAAAGTGAACGAAGAAGATGAAATCGAACTAAATAAATACATTAGGGGTAGAATGGGAAATTAACTTTGACTACGTAAAGCCAACAAAATCACTAATTGAAACAATAGTCACATGATTCACGGTACGTGATTACAATTCGCTAGGTCCCTAAATTCAGTACGAGGGGGCAGGCTCATTTCGGTCATATAATGTGGTATGATGTACTAGTGATATTTTTCTATATCAACATTCATAAGTAACTTTAAGATTTCAAAGTTCAAAAAAGTTACTTCATAAGTCAAAACATATTAAATAACTTGAAACTTTTAAAAGACATAAAAGATAAACTTAAAATTACTCAAAATGACATGATAAAACTTAGAAAATTAGTCCACCCTTTGTGTGTGTGTGTTTTTTTTTCCATTAACGTTGTCTTCAAAACCTTTAACTTAGGCGGATATTAGAATGAACATAAACAAGGTTCTTCGCCTTTTTACAGTTAAGTTGATTCCCCTTCACACTATGAATGTAGGAATAGGTGCTTCAATTTTTTTTGGCTAAAGAACTATTTGCTACAATATTTTTTTCGCCACTTCAACCAATTCCGGTGTTTCTCCACCATAAGTAGAATAAATACCTTTCTTCGTGTGAAAGAACTTTCCATTGTAACCGCATCCAATTGTGCTACGGGTAGAATAAAGATCATTCTTCTTGTGAAACATATCAAATTGTTCCCGTAGATCCATGCCTCGTCTTTTCAGCAATGCGACCAATTGCTTCCTTGACGCCTTGTACACCTTATTTCTCAAGGTTAGGTGATTTTCTTTGTGTGCCTCCTGGTGCTGATGTTTCAAGTAAACGTGGGTCGTAAAATCAATGACTTAAAGCAAATCCCAACCAATGTAAAGTATTGTCATTTTCTCCACATTTTCAAGAGAAATTTGTTGTACTTGAGAGAAATATGACACATGTATACTTTCCTCCCTCACGTCTTTGATTTCACCTAACATATTATCTATCTTCTCATATATCTTGCCCATTTTTTTGGGCCTTCACCATCGCAAAATTTTACCAGCAGGAAAATAGGCTTTGTGATTTTTAGAATGTTTTCAACTTCGTTCCAAAAGTTAACATCTGTGCAATATATCTAGTGTATTCATTGCTTTATTTTGCCAAATCTCTCCACGCACTTAGAGCAATTGCTGTAGAAAGGTCCCCTCTATAAAGGATTAACCTCTTAACAAAATGCAGTTAGAGACAAATCGGGTTTTGACAACCTTTAATGGTTCCAACTTAATTTGAAATGTCCATTGACAACCTTGACATGCTTTATAAAGACTTAGCAAATGAGTTTTTTATTTTTCCTACATGACACATAAAAAAGTAAAAGTGATTGTCAAGTAATTTTTGAACCATGAACAAGCTATATCCATTTTTAAAGAAATTCAAAGTTGGACCTATTATAGGTTGCCAAAACCCGATTTGCCTCTCATTGCATTTTGTTGAAAAGGTTAATCCTTTGTAGAGATGCCTTTTTTTACAGCAATTGCTCTAAAATCGGGGAGAGATTTGAAAAAACAAGGCGATGAATACACTAGATATATTGCATGGCTTGTTGTTTGTTCACATTATCAGATATGATGACTTTTGGAACGAAGTTGAAAACATTTTAAAAATCACAAAGTTTATTTACCTAATGTTAAATTTTGCAACGGCGAAGGCCCAAAAATGGGCGTATATATGAGAAGATGGATTAATATGTTGGGAGAAATCAAAGATGTGATGGAGGAAAGCATGTATGCGTCATATTTCCCTCAAGTAAAACGAATTCGAAGAAAATGACAATATCTTTACATGGACATTTGCTTTAAGTTCTTGATTTTACGACTCACGTTTTCTTGAAACGTTGGCGCCGAGGGGCATACAAAGAAAAACACCTAACATTGAGAAATAAGGTGTACAAGGTGTAAAGGAAACGATTGGTCACATTGCTAAAAATAAAGACGATGAGTGGATGTTACGAGAATTTGCTACGTTTAACATGAAGAAGGGTCCATATTCATTACTTGCGGCTCAATTGGATGAGGTTGCAATGGAAACAATGGAAGGGTCTTTCACATGAAGAAGAGTCTTTATTCTACTTATGGTGCAAAAACACTGAAATTAGCTGAAATGACGAAAAAGATCTTGTCGCAACTTATAAGTAGTTCTTTAGCTGAAAAAACATTGGAGCATCTATTTCAACATTCATAGTGTGAAGAAGAATCAACTTAACTATAAAAGGGCCGACAACGCTGATTATGTTCATTTTAATATCCGCCTAAGTTCAAGGTTTCCTGAAGCATATAAAGATGGACCACACAAGAGTGAGATATGGATCTCGAATCTACAAAGTTGGAAAGCTCAAGGCCACAAGACATGGTATGGGAAGATTTAGAGAATGAAAGACAACAATTATGGCAAAGGAAAAAAAAGTGGACTAATTTTCATAGTTTATCATGTCTTTTTTAGTACTGTTGAGTTTTATCATTTGTCTTTTAAAAATTTAAGTTATGTAACATGTTTTTGACTTTTAAAGTGTTTTAAACTTTGAAGTTTTGAGGTTATGAAAGTTGATACAGAAAAATAGCACCAATTTTAACTAATACATCGTACCGGAGTGATCCGAAATGAAACGAGCATACCCCCTCGTACTGAATTTTGGGGACTTAGCACCATGGCGTACTGCGAACCCATATGTCGATGATTAAGATTAACAAAAAAAATAATATAAAACTAGGCATGATAACAATGTTATCGGCGTTTTGGAAAAGGAAAAGACATATGGTTGGTTAAGTCTACCTTGTGACCGCTTATCGGATTGGTTTTGATTTTTTTCCTCATAGCCAAGATCAACAAAGTTATCCTGCTCTGCCTCTAATTGTTGTTCAACTTCATAATCTTCAACACTTCTTTTCTTTTCAAATACTATGATTTAATAGAAATTGAGAATGGAGAATGGAACTTGACTTTCCAAATCCACAACGTGACTTTACATATTCACAGACTTTACAAATTCAGTGACTTTTAAAATCAAGGAGTTCGCGATCCCAAGAGCATCAGGTACGATTGAATTGATTTTCTGGAACGCCAATTTCATGATCAGAAACACAAAACCGAGCGAACCCAGAACACGTTCGTACCACGTTTTGGATCGCACGTACCAAATCGAAAATAGTCCCTTGATCAAAGAACCCATGTAACTATGTTTGAACCTTTTCATATCCTATTTATCAAACTCTTAAGAATTTCTAATATCATCAAAACTGAACCCACCCAGTCATTATTCCGATTTGAAATCTGTCATCTTATACTACATTTTTTATTTTATTTTAAATTTCAGTTATTAGTTATTACATTACATCTTAGAAAGTAAGGACTTTTAACTCCTCAAATCACTAGTGATGCAACAAAAATCCCCTAATTCATAGATATATAAAATTCTGTAACCATATGCTACTCAACTTCTATAATTAGTAATAGTAATTCAATCCAATAACAAAATCATGTGTTGACCCCTAGAACTCCTTTTATTTGATTTATGATGATGATATGCATGCATCATTTATAACTTCTTGCAAAGGAACTTTTGATCCCCTTGGTTAAATGCCCATGATTTCCTTTAGGTTTTCTGTCATGTTTTCTGTTCTTTTGGGTTTGAATAAAGCTAAAAGAACAAAAAGAAAGATGGAAAACAAAAAAGGAAATATTTTGATGCAACGGTATGAGCTAGGAAAGTTGCTTGGACATGGCACGTTTGCGAAGGTCTATCATGCGCGCAACCTCCAAACAAATCAAACTGTTGCGGTCAAGGTGATTGATAAATCAAAGATCGTGGAGGCGGGATTGATGAATCAAATCAAACGCGAAATTTCAGTCATGAGGCTTGTAAAACACCCGAATGTGGTCAGGCTTTACGAGGTGATGGCAAACAAGGCCAATATCTACTTCGCTATGGAATACGTTAAAGGAGGGGAGCTTTTTGATAAGGTTTCAAAAGGGAGGCTGAAAGAAGATGCTGCTAGAAATTATTTCCAACAGTTGATATCAGCAGTTGATTTTTGTCACAGTCGCGGCGTCTGTCATCGCGATTTGAAGCCTGAGAACCTCCTCATCGACGAATCAGGAAACCTTAAAGTCACGGATTTTGGTTTGAGCGCGGTGTCTGAGTCTAGGAGGCAAGATGGGCTTCTGCACACTATGTGTGGAACACCGGCTTATGTGGCGCCTGAGGTGATCAACACAAAAGGGTACGATGGCGTAAAGGCGGACATTTGGTCTTGTGGGGTCATCTTGTTTGTTCTGCTTGCAGCTTATCTTCCATTTTATGATGTAAATTTGATGAATATGTACAAAAAGATTAGCAAAGGCGCCTTCACGTGTCCGCTATGGTTCTCTCCTGAGGTCAAAAGCTTGCTTTTTAAAATTCTTGATACAGATCCAAATACAAGAATAACAGCAGCTGAAATCATGGAAAATTCTTGGTTCCGAAAGGGTTTTAAAAAGATTAAAATCCCAAATGGAATCACCATGAAGAACAATGCAAAACAAAACGTTGATCTCGATCTTGAATTTGAAAACATCATCCAAGAAACCGAAAGTCCAAGTGGAAGTAGTACTGATCTTGAAAAACTCAAGAAAGAAGAGAGTGCAGAGCTTCCTGATTCATTGAAGCCAACATCAATGAACGCATTTGACATCATATCACTGTCTGATGGATTAAACCTTTCGGGTTTTTTGAAGACAATGTTCCAAGTGCGAAACTAGAATCACGTTTCTTGATGACGAAACCAGCAGCCACAATCATGTCAAAATTGGAAGAAGTAGCAGTGACCGAAGATTTTAGAGTTTTGAAGAAGTTAGATGGGACATTGTTGATACAGGGGAGGAATGGTAAGTTAGCTATAGACGCAGAGATATTCGAGTTTGCACCATCGTTACACATGGTGGAGGTGAAGATGTTGTCTGGGGACACAATAGAGTATCATAACTTTTGTGATAAAATGTAGAGCTTTCATTGAAAGATGAAGGATGATCAGCATTTCATCGCAAGTAAATATAGTTCTTGAAGATCAGATCAGTAGTCGATTAGGGCTTTGTATACATATATGGTCAATCTGTTCTATGTTAGATCATTTTAAAAATGACAGAAATTCGAACAAAATTAAAACAAGAACAGGTAAACCATGGATGCAATTGATACCATTATGAGCAACAACAAATAGATTCAAGATTAGACAATTATTACTATTAAAAATTAAAGATTTAGCATCAAAAAACTGATAAACAAGATCAAAAAGAGTAAGTAAATGCAATAAGATCATACCCTTTTAACTCCCGCTTCTTGATCCATCGGTATCAGACAGCAAACTTGATGATTCATCAGAAGAACCCGACAACATCAGAGGTTGCAAACACGGTCTGAGCTCACGCTCACAAAACTCTTCATATTCCTTCCTGTCCCCTGATTTTTTTTTAACTTCTACAACCCTTAAATCATGTGTTAATTCAAAAATCTCAACTGTGATCCCCAACGGGCCGTTAACCCCTTCTCTCGTCCCTTCTAAAGTAATCCTGCAATCTTTTCTCCTGATCGAAAAACCAACCACTCTAGCCATTTTTTCCAGCTTCAACACAACGCTAGCAACCGAAGCTCCCACCACAAACCTCGACTCTTCACTCCCATCCTCAAACAGTCCCGAGAGTCTAAAACCACCGAAAACGATATCAAATCAAAAGCATTTAAACTCAAAGGTCTAGCCAACCTAAGCGACCGCCTCCTCCCTCAACCTCACCCTCCGAATCACCCAACGACTGATCCGAACCATACTCAACAATCCCATCCTCCCCCTCCCCTTCCCCATCTTTCACACTACAAACCTTATCATCCTCAAGATAAAACCTAACATACTTAAACCCTTTCTTAAACCACTTATCCTCCATAATCTGCGGTATACTAATCCGCGTCTCCGGATTCGTATCCAACATCCGTTTCAACAACCTTGACAACTCAGGCGAAAACCACCTCGGCCGCCTAAACTCCCCTCGATAAATCTTCTGATACATAACCATAACATTCTGATCTCTAAACGGTAAATAACCAGCCATCAACACAAACAAAATGACACCACATGCCCATATATCCACCTTAGCAGCCTCATATCCTCTCCTCCCTAAAACCTCAGGAGCAACATAAGCAGGAGTCCCACAAAACGTATGAAACAACCCATCCCCTTTGATCTGATCACTAATAGCACTTAAACCAAAGTCAGACACTTTTAAGTCACCCTCTTCAGATAATAATATGTTTTCGGGTTTTAAATCTCTGTGAAAAACACCACGTGCATGGCAAAACCCTACTGCTGAAATAAGTTGTTGGAAATATTTACGTGCGACTTCTTCTTTTAACCTGCCTTTAGCGACTTTAGTGAACAGTTCACCGCCTTTAACGTATTCCATGACGAAGAATATTTTGGTTTTGGTGGCCATGACTTCGTGGAGTTGGACGATGTGTGGGTGACGGACACGTCGAAGGATGGAGATTTCTCGTTTGATGTGGGAGATGAGGCCTCCTTTAAGGATCTTGTCTTTGTCTATGACTTTAATGGCGACTTGTTCGTTGGTTTTGAGGTTGCGTGCCACGTAGACTTTGCCGAAGCTGCCGTGGCCGAGGACGTGGCCGATTTCGTAGCGGCGGAGGAGGAGGTTGTTGGCTTGGGTTTTGGTGGTGGTGGTGGGTTGTGGTGGCATGATGGTGGTAGGTCAGTAAGTGGAATTATTATTATTTTATTATTAATATTAATAGGTCAATTGATGGATGAAAAGATATGATGTTGTGATGATTGATTATGTGGGATGTGTCAAGCGGTGCAGAGGAGGAACTGATCGTGGAAGTTCTGTTGGTGGTGAATAATGGGCCCGGCCTATATCACAGGAATAATGTTATTATTGATTTTTTTATTATTATGATTGTCTTTCTCGACGATTCTAATAACATGTATAATATTATTATTTTTTTATTAGATGAGGTTATACGAAATAATGGTTATGTCTAGTAACGTCATGTGATAAATTATTAAAATAAAATTAGATGATTATGTTTTAGGCTTTACGGTATGCTTTGTGGGCTCAGCCGAGTATCATAAGTCATAATCATAACAAAATAATAATAGTAAAAGATACTATGTCATGTCTACCAAATATTTCAAAACTAATCTCATATCTTGTCTAAATGTGAATGTCCGTCCCCATACATGTTCAAATATTTCGAATTTGATTGTCGTCTCTACTTCGAATTCAGTTTAGTATGATAAACACCCTTTGTATAGATTTTTTTAGAAGTAAATTTCATTAAACGGTGAGCACCTCAAGCCAACGTGTCACGAGCAGAAATTGGAGAGTCGAGGCCCCAAACCAATTACAAAAAGATACAAATATTACGCCATTATTAACAAAAAAGAGTAAACTATTTTCGTTTATGTAGTTTCGTCAGTCTTGTGGTTTCAAAATCTTACCTTTTAATCTAACTTGTTAACTCCATCTCAATTTTAGCTTTCAATCAAGGGCATATCTGTCTTTTGTATATATATAGTTTTTTCATTTTATTAATTTTTATTTATACGTGGTAAAGAAAACCATACCCAAAACTGTCTGCCTCCTTTTGTTGGTTATCAGCAAGACCACCAGTGAAGCTTCAACTGCTTCCGCGAGGAACAAAAACCACCAATAATCGACTCACCCTTTCCGTTCAGATCTAGGCCTTCTCACAGGTGACCGGTTTGAAACAGATCTGAAACAACCATACTCCGCTTTGACTCGCCTCATCATCTTCCACCTAACACTCCTCGTCAGCCACCACCACCACACCAAACTCCGACTGCTATTTCAAACAAATCATCCAGACACTAGAGCAGTGGTTGAAGAAATTATAAAAAAAAAAATAGACTCTGTAGTCTGTTTATGTAAAAATTACAAGGATGGATAGATTGGGACATGTGGTGCAAATTTAGCATTATTGAAAAATTGTAATTTGGTTGGTGTAATGTAATGGTGTCTTTATTTGGTGTACTGCCGTTTTACTACCTCTGTTGTTGGGCCGCTCTCTTCATTAAATACTACTAGGGGGATTCGACCGCGCTTCGCGGCGGGTGTTTGATCGAAAATAATTCATTTTGTTACGGTATAAAAACTAAAAAGTAAAAAAGTTATGCATTGCAGCAGATTCGAACCCATAACTTCATGCATGAGGAATGCACATCAAACCACTCCACCACCAAACCAACTTTGGTTTTAAATTGAAACCAATTCTATATATTATAAAATAAAGTTGTAAAAAAATATTGTAAAAAAATCCATTGCAATAGACTTGAACTTGAGACCCCCCAACTAAGAAAATGCACATCATACCACTACACCACCAACCCTAATTGTGATTTAAAATGAAACTAATTATACCTAACCTTATAAAAAGCTGTTGAAATGAAAAAGGTAATTTAATGCTACAAGAGGGAGTCGAACTTGTATAGCCAAGTTAAGAAACTCCACCTCAAACCACTACACCACAATCTAACGTTGGGTTTTTTTTGTGAAACCAATTATATTTAAGAAGAAATAATGTTGTTAGAAAAAAATATATATAATTGCCACCTCCCCTCTCAACCAATGAGGGGAGGCTAGCACTATTCATGATTAGTTTTAATTTATATATATATAATAATGGAGTTGATAGCCAAAATCGTCCCTGAGGTTTGGTCACTTTTGCCATTTCAGTCCAAAACCCAAACCTTTTATATCTGGGTCCTTATGTTTTACGTTTTTTGCCACATTCATCCCTGAAACTAACCCAGTTAAATATTGGCGTTAACTATGGGGTACTTCTGACGTTTTACCTAGATAATCGAGGGCATTTTGGACATTTTGTATAGTTTATTTATTTTAAATTTTTTATTTCTTTTTAGCTTTTAAATTAAAAAAAAATCTTTATCTCTCTCCCTGCATCACCACCAGCCAACCACCACTACCATCACCATTCCATTGTCAACCACCAACACAACACATCAACCTAACATCACCAATCCACTACTGTCACAACCAAGCCACTCCTATTAAACACCCACCACCAAACCAGCCTAAAACCACCACTGTCGCACCAAAATGGTTTTAGAGAAACCACTAACCAAAACCCCACTATAAAAATCCCCAACCCCTTTCTTATGTCTGCTCAACACACACATACATACATCCGTTAGAGAGAGAAACGAGGAGGGATTCCATCCATAGCCGGCGGCGGAGAGTGAGAAAAGATAGGGGAAACAGAGAGAGATAGGAGTACGAGAAACAGAGAGAGAGAGAGATCTGGAGAGTGAGAAGAGGAAGCCGGCTGATTGTTCAGACACAGCTCGAAAGAAGAAAACGGTGGGGTTGGTGATGGCAGCAGTACGATGGAGATGACAGAGATGGTGGTGGCGTTGTCTGGTGGAGCCGGTAGTTGGTGTGTGTGTGTGTGAGAGAGAGGGGGGAGAGAGAGAGTCAATGAGTGTGCCTGTGTATGTGTTTGGGAAGAAAGGGGGAGGTTAAAAGGGTTTTTTTAAAGGGGGCAGCCAAAAAGTCAGAAGTACCCCCAAAGTTAACGCCAATATTTAACTGGGTTAGTTTCAGGGACGAATGTGGCAAAAAACGTAAAAGCATAAGGACCCAGATATAAAAGGTTTGGGTTTTGGACTGAAGTGGCAAGAGTGACCAAACATCAGGGACGATTTTGGCTATTAACTCAATACTATGATGTGCCTTTTGCCTGCCTGTGAGAAAAACAAGTTAAAAAAGGGACTAAAAATACCAACCACCTATTGGTATTGAGGCTAAAAAATAAAAGATCCATGGCTAAAAAGTTATGGAGTCGATTTTTAAGAGCGTCGAGTTTTACCAATTATTTTATTGTCGTGTTTTCGGACGGGTGGATAGTCGGGTTTTCCCCATGAACTGGTGAACGTGGTGAAACCAGGAGCTCCCTTACATGTCTGGCTATGCCGGGTGGAAGGGGTCCTGATTTGACTGAGTAGGAACTCCGAATAGAGTTCTTGGTGAATTTTGTTGGCCATTCAAAAAATAAATAAAAATGGACTAAAAATAAATACCCTTTTAGACATGTTCACTTGATCAGATTAAAATATCCAAGAAAATATGTGGGTCATTCATTAATATATTTAATCTAACATTTGTTAATATATCAAAGCTTAAAATAGTAATATATCTTACATTTGTTAGTACATCAAAGCTTCAAATATTAATATATGTTACATCTGTTAGTACATATGTGAGCCATTCATTAATATATTTACTCTAACATCTATTAGTATATCAAAGCTTAAAATATTAATATATCTAACATTTGTTAGTACATCAAAACTTAAAATATTAATACATCTAGGGTCTGTTTGGTATGGCGTAATGGAATGGATGAGGGAATGGAATGGACGAAGTAATGGAATGGACAAGGTAATGGAATGGATCATTACCATTCCTTGTCTTGTTTGGTTGCCATGTGTGAATGAAACAAAACATTACTTTATGTTGTTGGATAGGTAGGAAAAGATGAAGGAATAAAATCGGTGGTGAGTGGTGGTCAGTGGCGGTGATGGTGGGTGGTGATATGTGGGGGTAGTGGTGGTGGTGGGTGGAGACGGTGGTGGGTGGGTGAAGGTAGTGGGTGGCGGCAACGGTGGTGGTGGGTGCTGACGACGGTGGTGGGTGGTGGCGGCAGCGGTGGTGGGCGACGGTGGTAGGTGGTTGGCGACGGTGGTGGGTGGTGACAACAGTGGTGGGTGGTGACGATGATGGTGGTTGGTGGGTTATGGTGTTGTTAGTGGGTGGTGACGACGGTGGTGGGTGGTGGCGGCAGCGGTGGTAGGCGACGGTGGTAGGTGGTGGGCGACGGTGGTGGGTGGTGACGACGGTGGTGGTGGTGACGATGGTGGTGGGTGGTGGTGGTGGTGGTTGGTGGGTTATAGTGTTGTTAGTAAAGGGTGAATGAGGGATGAAATGGAAAAAAAACATGGGGGGTGGATGGAATGGTTTTGAGGGAATGGAATGCCTTGTGGAATGGGTGATTCCATTCCTTTAACCAACCAAACACACTATTTTTCATTACCTCGTAATGGTCCATTCCATTCCCCCTTCCTTCCATCATACCAAACGCTACCCTAACATTTTTTAGTCATCAAAACTTAAAATATTAATATATATCTTACATCTATTAGTACATATGTGGGTCATTCATTGAATGTTATTTCTAGCTTTAGTTGGATTTAGTCTTCTCGGGGTTTCACACGGGTATGCACCTAGTAATATAATAAAAAAAATCGTACTTTTCAAAATTTATCTCTCATTTTAAAATCATTCCACTTCTCCTCCACCATATTTACCTTTATCTTACTCACAAACACTTATTTTATTATATTCCTCGTTACAACACACTCACAATAATTTGATATGGGTGAATAGTAGTTTTTTATATATATAAAGCTAAAAGATGGATCTTTCAAAATATAAAGATGAGATATAAGAGCATTCACATCACATCCACCATTTTTTACCCTATAATTTAACTAAAAATCGTACTTTTCAAAATTTATCTCTCATTTTAAAAACCTCCCATCCCACATCCCACCCACCATATTTATCTTTATGTTACAAACACTTATTTTATTATATTTCTCGTTAGAACACACTCACAATAATCTGGTGGATGGTGAATAATGAAAAGCTAGGATAACAATTTTTGATAATATAAAGATGGGGTATAAAATGGTGGATGAGTTGTGGTATGTTTTAGTAGGTTTTTTTAAATTTTAAAGATGAGAGAGAGTTTGATGGGTGGGTTGTGAATGCTCTAAAATGGTGAATGGGATGTAGGGTGTTTTTAGTAAGTTTTTTAAATTTTAAAGATGGGGGGAGGTTTGATGAAGGGAATGTTAGAGCATTCACATTTGGTCCACTAAATATATGTGAGTGTGTCCCTCAAAGGCTCAAATTATATGGGGGTGTGTGTAAATTGTTGTGAGTGGAGAAAAGATAAAATATTTGGTGAAAACAGTGTTCACCCCTATATTTGGGGGACACTGTTCACCCCTATAAATATTTTAATATATTTGTAAGTGATTGTGAGTGAGAAGAGAGAAAAGTTACTTTTAGGCCTTGGGGTATATAACTCTCCCCAACTTAATCATCACCCACTTTTCTCTATTTCACTCCATATCGCCCCAAAGAAATGGTTTAATAGCATAACTCCAACTAACCCATTTTTAGTGGTTTTAGTTTAAATAAGAAAGAAAAAGATTAATTCTATAGTTTAATATCCCATTAACACATTAATAAATAACCCTTTTAACGCCCCTTAACACAATAAAAGAATGGTGTGCAATGCTGGTTAACATATCATGTCACTCTTAACTCCCAGATGTTAAGATATACCCCAAGGCCTTATAATTGTTGTTAGATGACTATTGGTCAATGATGCTCAGATCATGTTTAGTGTCATTCTGTCAATGAGTCATTTCCCAAATTACAAGTCCACGCCTTCACAAACATACAAAAATAGACACGATAATCGTCTTGCTATGTAATAATTGTATTTATCTCAAGTAAATTAGCTATAAAATTTGGAATTACATAGAGTAAACCCCCAATTAAAAATTTTGCATCCTAAAAAGCAAATTTCTTGGGTCAGAAAAACATGGACCGACATTGGAGCATGACAGCCCAGTGAAGCCATTAAATCAAGGGCCTAGATGGCTTGGCCCCTGTTTTTTCAGGAACATTAGGTTAGGCCAAATTTTAGGAACATTCAACTTTAAAAAGGCTTAAAAATCCATTTGTAATTCTGGATCGTGGAGACTGGAGCCTATACAAACATTCTATTTGGTATCGGTTTTAATCCCATCGCAATGTGGGATTACATTAGTTTTCAAATTCTTTGAAGTTTACATGTTTTTTTTTCTTATTTTATGGAGGGGGGCAACCCCTAATATTTGGGTCAGAAGTGTTAAATATAGCGTATTTAGAGCATTCACATCCCCTCTACCAAATCTCATCCATCAAATTACACTAAAAATCAATACTTCACCCTTAAATCTTATCTCTCCTAATTAAAATAATAATACTTTTTCATACTTTTATCATTACATTTTTCTTCTCCTCACTCACAACTACTTACAAAAATATTAAAATATATATATATGGGTGAATAGTAGTTTTTTCATATTTAGGGTGGAACAGTGCTTCCACAAAATATTTTCTCCCTCCTCCACTCACAACCACTTACACTCACCCCATATAATTTAGTGGATGGGATGTGAGTGATATTGGTTTAGATGAGTAAAGATCTTGTACAAAGTATTTTTTTGTAAGAACTGTGAGAATCAAAGGGGGTAAAAATTTTTTTATTCTTTTTTAGATTTTTATCCCATGTGCTTAAACATACTTTTTAGATGAATAATACAAAAAAAAAAAATTAAATTTTTTTTAGTGTAATTACGTCATTAAAGTAAATACATTAGTTTA